>RJWH01009555.1:0-21911 GCA_004363575.1 Solenodon paradoxus | reverse complement strand
GCCTCCCTGAGATCTTGGATTCCCTTCTTCATCCCTGGGGACCCCAGAGTCCAGGTTTCCCAACCTAACCCCAGATGCCCAGGCGTGCCCCTCCCGCCTCTCAGAGTCCCCAACCGAACCCTAGAATCTCCGGCGTACTGCCGCCTTGCGCCTCCTTCAGGGCCCAGAGCCTGGATTTCCCAGTTCAACCCTGGGGACCCCCTCTGGACCTAGATCCTCCACCTCGGCCCAGTCCCGGGAGCTCCTGACACCCGCCGCGTCTGTTTCAGACTCCCCCAGCGAGGGCCGGCCGCCCCCCGTCGCGACCGCGTAGCCCCCCCATCCGCGCACCTGTCTGCCCATTTCCTGTTCTCCAGCTGGAACAGTCAGCCTTATCCCTCAGTCCAGGCCAGTGCCGCCACCTCCTTGGACACAGGCCCGCTCTGGAGCTGTCCATGGTCAGCGCACTCAGCAGCCTCGCCTCCCCCACCTCCTGCTGTCGTCGCGGGGGAAGGGGCCCTGACGGTGCGGGGATCCCCCATCCCCCGCCGCGCCTTTGACCTGGGAATACCCGGGCGCTCCCCAACTTGGGCGTCTGGGGCCTCAGGGTTCCGCTGGTCAACATCCCAGCTCGGTTCTCAGAAGCCCAGGCTTCCAGGACCCATCTCTTCTAAGAAGTCAGGGTTTCTGAATGTTCCTGCCTAGCCCACCTTAGGGACATTGGCATTGGGGGTTCAGCTCCCACCCGGCTCTGAGAGCCCTGTCAGTGCTCACTCTGACTCAAGGACCCAGCTGGGAGCTCTTAACCCCTCAGGATCCAGGAATCCAAATCCCCAGGCTTCGCACCATTAGAGACCCAGTTCTACAGCTTCTGTGCCCCTCAGGCCAATATAACTAACCTCCTGGTTCCCAGTATCTGCCCGCTTTGGGATACAGGCGCCATGACTCTCCTTTCAGGGACTCAGATACAATTCTCAGCGCAATTCTTTGGCATCTGCCCACCTTCCCCCTTGGAGACCTAGATGCTTTCTTCCCAGTTCTGCATCCTCTCAGAGACCCAGGAGTTCAGACAGAAGCCACTTTCCTGCTCGCCGTCCTTTACAGAAGCTGTCTGTCCTGTCTTACTTCTACAATAATTCAGGAGTCCAGACTCCCAGCTCTGCCCTCTGCCCCTCCCCTAACTTCTCAGATCTTACTCTTTGGGACCTAGTTCCCCATGGCCTCATGACCCCTTCTCCATGACCACATCTCCAGTGGTCTTGAAAATTCCCATCTCGGTATCAGGTGTTGAGCTCCCTGGGAGTCTAGTTTCTATCTCTCCCCTGAGACACAGCTTCTTGAGATGTTTCCAGCACCCTGTTGCCTCCTGAATTCCAGAGCATGATGTTGCATCCTGAGTCCCTTCTCTCAGGTTGATGAGTCAGAAATAGATCCCTTCCTTCAGATTTATTCTGTTGGTCACTAGGTGGTCTGGAACCTACCCATGCCTTCCACATTCTCAGTTAAAACATGGACCTTGAAGTGCTGTGCATTCTGATTCCTTCTAAATCCTAGAACGCTGCCAGTCAAGATGTCCATTCTGTCTTCACATGTTCTAAGCTCTAGGCACCTTTTCCCAGGTGAATTAAAAAATATCTCAATAATGCCTGCCCAGAAGCCAGTTCTGATCCCCCATCTCCTTAGACACGTCTCCCATTTTTTAGAAATCGGTTCTTGCTTATTCTCAGCTAAAATTTCATTGTGTGTGTTCTCGCTTCTGACCCTACTCTTGGCATTTTCCTAGGTTCCGTTATCTTCCCCAAAGTTCTAAGTTCTAGAATATGAGCGCTTTAATTGGGTATTGGAGTTTTCCTCCAAACTGTGCTATTGATTCTATAATGCACTTCCCTGTTTGAGGTGCCACTCAGTTCTACTGTCTTAAATCTGAAGGATTCCCATTGAAAGTGCTTTTGGTTGCCTCTTCTTCCTCAGATTCTAGGTGCTAGGCCCATCCAATCCCACCTAGCAAACCCTTAGCTTAGAATGTGTCTCCTGGTGCATTGTAGGCTTCTTCCTCCATCTGCCACTTCAGCATTCTAAGCATATTCTAGGCTCAATCCTTTTCTGGAGTCTTCAGTGTAGAAATGTCTTCATTTCCAGAACATCTTTACCTCCCTTTGCCAACTCAGTCCTTATGCCAGGAAATTCTCAGTTTTCAGCTTGCAGCTTTCTGCATCTTTGTCCAGGCACTTCTGAGTTCTAAGCAAATACCCTCTTCCTTTTAAAAGGTTTTTCTTAACCTCTAGGATATGTTCTGAATTCTAGAGCAAATCTTCTGCCTTCTGAGTTCAAACATTATCTAGACACATGACAGCACCCAAGATGTAATCCTTGCTATATTCTGTGTTGTGCCTTCATCCCTAGTAGGTTCTGATTATAGAGACTGTCTCCCGACTTTGTTTTGTAGGCTTGCTTTGCATTGTTTTAGGTATTTTCTTAGTTTTCATTATGCTCCCCTTTTGTGATTGAGGCTCTTAGGTGACCCAGATACTAAGTTTTAAGGGATTGCTTTTGGCAAGTTCAATTTCCAGAACTGGGTTCTAGTATATGCCACCTCTGCTTAGCCCTGTGTGTGCTCTTACCTCAAGTGCATCATAAATGTGGATGCACAAGCATTTTCCGCACTGTGTTGGGTCTTCACGCCAGTGACTTTTGAGTTTCTCTCCTCAACCTTGCCATGTTATTTCCTTCCCAGGGAATCTGAGGTTCCAGTGCAGTCTCCCTAAAGCATTCTGTGTTGCATCTCCTCAGAAGGTTCTAGGTTTTGGGCTAAGACTGGCCTACCCTCTTATAAATATTTTCCTATCTGGTCTCAGAGTGCTGGGACTGAGATGCCTAGATTTCCAGTTGTCCTTCTTCAAAGACCCAAGGGTACAGGCACCTAGTGCCCTCCTCTCCCAGGTCCCAAGGCCTTCAATATACCTCCTCTCCTCACAGGAGTCCAAGGCCCCAGTCCCAAGGCATTGGACCTAGTCCCCACATTGGGTGTGGCTGGGAATGATCCTCTCTCAGAACCGGTTATGCCGCTGCCAGGGAGAAGGGAAAAGGGGACAGAGTGAAAGTCCCTCCTGCTTTCGGCTGGGCCAGCTGGACCCGTCTGACCTGAAGTGTGTGGAGGGAGTGGCTCTGGAGACCTGGCTTCCTCTCCGCCCACTGCTCCAGCACCCAGATGCCTGTGTCCTGGGGGCCTGGACTCCTGAGCTCCTAAGGAGGAGGGTTCTGAAGGCTGAGATTTCTGGGCCTAAGGTTGGAGGGTGAAAGCCCAGACTGTTGTGTCGTAAGGGAGGGGGGGTGTGTAGTCTCTGATTCCTGGAAATGGGGGTCGGGGGGGGGGGTGCTGAAGGCTCAGACACCTGCAGTCTGGGGGCCTAGGCTTCTGTGACCCCAGGCAGGAGGGAGTTGGATCTGGGATTCTTGCATCTGTAAGATGGGGGATTGCTAACATGGTCCCCCACCATGCTTCCCCCCACGTGTGGGTCTTTAAATCCTTCTGGGGCTGGGTTCTGGAAAATTGAAGGAGGCAAGAAGGAGGCTGGATGGTAAGTGAGGCCACCCCTGTGACATTATACAGGTAATCTCATACGAGTGGCCTAGTTCTGTGACCCAGTCCTGTGGCCTCCTGGCCTGGGCTAGCTGGCTGGGCTTGAGGGAGACTCTCAGCACGGCCAGAATAGTTAGACTGACTAGTCGACATTCACTCGGGCAACGCCTGGGTTACCTGGCTTCGTGCTCTCTGATGAGGCCAGGCCTATCTTCGCGGCCAGTGCCTCGCTGAGTCTAACCTCAGTTTCCCCAAGTGCTCTCGGTCAGGTAGCTAGGTCTGACTTCCTGAGACTAATGAGTTTCAGTGTTTCCTGTGTCGTGAACAGAAGGGACGGGCCTCAGTTTCTCTGCCTGTGCCCTGACGAGGCTGCTGTCTGTTGCTTGCCCGCTCTCCGCCTCCGCAGGGCAGCACCGCCGCCATGATGTGCGAGGTGATGCCCACCATCAGCGAGGATGGCCGGCGGGGCTCGGCGCTGGGCCCGGACGAGGCAGGCGGCGAGCTGGAGCGCCTCATGGTCACGATGCTCACGGAGCGCGAGCGCCTGCTGGAGACGCTGCGCGAGGCTCAGGACGGGCTGGCGACAGCGCAGCTGCGGCTGCGCGAACTGGGCCACGAGAAAGACTCGCTGCAGCGCCAGCTCAGCATCGCGCTGCCCCAGGTCTGGGCGGGGCAGGGGCGGGGCCTGCAGGAGGCGGGGCCTCGACCTGGGACGGCGCGAGGGCGGTCCGGAAGGGGCGGGGCTGGGTGCTCGGCCGGGTGGGGGGAGGTGGCTTGCCGGTGGTAGGCGGGGCCTGAGCCACTAGCCGGCCTGGGACTTCTCAGGGAGGAGCGGGTCTTTCAAACGAGCTGTCCTGGGGAACGAGGGAACCTGGGGATAGGACAGATCTGATTGTCCCACTTCTGCCCGCCTCTGTACAGGAGTTTGCGGCTCTGACGAAAGAGCTGAATTTATGTCGGGAACAGCTGCTGGAGCGGGAGGAAGAGATCGCAGAGCTGAAGGCGGAGCGTAACAACACACGGGTGAGGGGCTTGGGGCGGGGCCTAAGCGAGGTGGGCGGGGACTAAGTGGGGCGGGCGGGGCCTCCGGTGTTGCGGTGTGACCCATCTTTTTTCCCTAATCTCCTGTCTTCTCCCTGCTCCCACTTACTGGTCGGTCTCATCTGGTTCCCTCTTTCCTTCCTTCACATCCCCTGCTCAATCTCCATTCCCATTCTCTTTTCCTGTATTACTCTTTCCTTGACCTACCTTGACCCTACCTCGGTTATCCCTGTTTTTCCTGATCTCTATCTCTCTCCTTACCTTTTTCTTTGACTCCACTTATTCCTCCATGTGCCCACCCCCACGTCCGAACTGCCTTCTTCCTCGACCCTACCTCTTCACCTTTGCTTGGCCGGGCGCCCTGTCCTTTGTAGCTTCTCCTGGAACACCTGGAGTGCCTGGTGTCCAGGCACGAGAGGTCACTGCGCATGACTGTGGTGAAGCGCCAGGCCCAGTCTCCGGGCGGCGTCTCTTCCGAGGTGGAGGTGCTCAAGGCTTTAAAATCCCTCTTCGAGCACCACAAGGCCCTGGATGAGAAGGTATGAGAATCAGAAGAGCCCAGATGCAGAATGGAAACTCGTGGACGGCTGGGCTGTCCCGAATGGGAGAAATTGTGACTGTGATTGCTTGGGGTTGGCCTAAGTGGGAATAATGTTGACTGTGATTGATTGAGAAGGTCTACACCGACCCGTAACTAACTAGTAAATAATAGAAAAATGATCTAGGGGTGGGGGGCTACTAGTGGGTAGGGCTGCCTTGATAGCTGGTAGAGGCTGCACACCCTGAGAGAGAGAAAAATCCTAAAATGCTCTCTCATGCCTCTGCCTGTTGTGATCTACGTCAGGGTCAACTGTCCTAGATTGTGTTTAATCTCCATCTTTCTGTTCGGGCCCCATCCTCAGGTCCGGGAGCGGCTGCGGATGGCGCTGGAGCGGGTGGCGGTGCTGGAGGAGGAGTTGGAGCTCAGCAATCAGGAGGTGGGGGCTTGGCCAAGAAGGGGGTTGGACAAAGGATCTGGATTAGGGAAAGGACTATAGAGCAGAGAACCAATGGGGTTGAATTTTGAATGAACTCTCCGAGCCCGGCTAAGGGAAACTTGTCCAGTGAGAAAGAATAAGCAGAAAAACAGGACTTGGGGTTAAGGGAATGAACTGACCACACAAGAATGGTCGGATGGGGGAAAGTCAGGACACCTAAAGAAGACACCTCCACAGGGGGATTAGGATAAAAGTAAGACCGGATTCCTTCGCTGGTGCGCAGTTCAGGGAGAGCTATGATGAGAGTAGACTCTGGGGTGGGGGTGGCCCCACAGGAATATTGCCAGTGGGGAGAAGTGTTGGGGTTCTAGGAGCCGCTTTGTCCTGATCTCCCTTTCCTATTGCCAGACTCTGAACCTTCGAGAGCAGATGTCTAGGCGCCGTTCCGGCCTGGAGGAGCCTGGCAAGGATGGGGACGGGCAGGTAAGAGGTGAAAGTCCTTTCCTGCCCTTGCTCTTCATTGATTCTCATTTCTGTGACCTTGGCTCAACTCCCTGGTTTTGTGATGCTCTATTTAATGTTTGGTGTGATCTTCATTGATCCTAGGACATCTGAATCACTAAGGCCCTTACTGACCTTTGACTTCTAATTCAGGCCATTTATTTAACTTCTGTGGCCTCCATGACCTTATTGATCTTTGATGTTACCCCGTCAATTTCTTTTTTGTATTCTCTCTGTATCTCACTGTTCCCCACTTTGGATTCTGTCCCTTCCTCCCTCACTGTCCCTGCTTCAGACCCTTGCCAATGGCCTGGGTCCTGGTGGGGATTCGAACCGGCGCACGGCAGAGTTGGAGGAGGCCCTGGAGCGGCAGCGTGCGGAGGTGTGCCAGCTGCGGGAGCGCCTGGCGGTGTTGTGCCGCCAGATGAGCCAGCTGGAGGAGGAGCTGGGCACCGCCCATCGCGAGCTGGGTAAGGCTGAGGAAGCTAACGCCAAGCTCCAGCGCGACCTCAAGGAGGTGAGGCCGGAGCCCCTGGTGGGCTGCTCCCTGACCCTCCCCTCCCCCTCTGCCCAGAGTTACAGAGCTCATGAATGGGGCCCTGGATTCAGCGTGTGTAGCCTCCTCCTCTTTAAGCCTCAGTGTCCTCACCTGTGACATGGGACTTGACCCTTGTTGGTACATAGTACATATGTGGTAGGCGCTCAGTAACTGGACGTAGTTACTGTATTATCAGTGGGAAATTCTCTTGCACTTCTAAATAGAATTCCATTGTCTGAATTTCATCCCATGGTGGCAGAGTTAGTCCTAACTTCCGTGGCCCCAGGACTGCTAGGAAAAGTTGGGCCTGGATTCTTGAAGGCAGTAGGTGACAAAAAACAGTGGATGCTATTTTTCACGATTCACTAGGGACTTCACCTAAGATTTTAGGTCTGCACAGTCCCAGGGGGCAGTTGGGAGATGTGGTCCCACCATCCGGGCTGCAGATAATAGCACATCTCCCATGAGACACCAGAGTTCCTTCTTTGGGGTTCTAAGCCTCTGATAGTCTGGGGGCTCTTGGGAGATGTTGACTCCCAGACAGAAGGGAACTTTGCTTCATGACACCCTAGGGTACTTGCTCTGGATTCCAAGTCTGGACTGTACTAGAGTTTGCATAAAATCTAAAGCCTGGATTTTTGAGGGAAGTAAGTCAAGAAGAGTTCCCATCGCATTGGCCTTAGGTCACCCATACCAGGAGGGTCAGCTGGCATGGCCCTAGAAGCTCATAGGAGGTGTGGTAGCACCATTTAAAAACTTACTAGGAGTTCTTGGCAGGTGTGAGCCCACCATTCTAACAGGCAGATGGCGGGACTGCATTTCCCAGATTCACCGGGGCACCTGATCTAGAGCTCTAAGGGGACCCCAGGGCTTTCTGGGTGCTGCAGTCCACATGACCCTTTGTCCCCTCTGCAGGCGCTGGCGCAGAGGGAGGATATGGAGGAGCGAATCACCACTCTGGAGAAGCGCTACTTGAGTGCCCAGCGTGAGGCCACGTCTCTGCATGATGCCAATGACAAGCTGGAGAATGAATTGGCCAGCAAGGAGTCACTATACCGGCAGGTGGGTCCGCCGTTCGAGGGGAACAATGGGAACCAACTGGTGGTCCGTACGACCGAGCCCCTCCTGTCCTCCTGTCTTGGACCTCCTCCAGAGTGAAGAGAAGAGTCGTCAGCTGGCCGAGTGGCTGGACGACGCCAAGCAGAAGCTGCAGCAGACGTTGCAGAAGGCGGAGACCTTACCCGAGATCGAGGCACAGCTGGCACAGCGCGTGGCTGCCCTCAACAAGGTGAGGGGAGCCGGGGCGGGGCCTGGAGGGGCGGGGCCTGCAGTCTTTCCGGGTGAGAGATCTCAGCCTGAAATTTGGGGAAAAGGGTGGGGCTGGGGATGGGCTTAAGGCCTGGAGGCTTGGAGGACTGGTCCGTGGAAGGATGGCCTGGGGCATGAAAGGGATGAAACAGTTCCTGAGAAAGGGCGGGGCTAGGCCTTGAATCACCATTACAGGGTCTGGAGTCCTGTAGAGCGGGGCAGGGAGTGGAGTGCTGGGGGTGGGGCCTGGCACCCAGCCAGGGCGGAGGTCCGAGCTGGAACCTGACTGCGTCTTTATGGGGCAAAATCAGACGTCACGGTTTCTATCCACTAGGCTGAGGAACGTCATGGGAATTTTGAGGAGCGGCTTCGGCAACTGGAGGCCCAGTTGGAGGAGAAGAACCAGGAGCTGCAGCGGGTGAGGGGGCGGGGCTCCGGATGAGGGCGGGGCTTTCAGGCTAGGGGCGGAGCTTAGATGGGGGCTGGGGGCCGTGGGAATTTGGAGCCCAGACTGAGCTCTGGGTCAGGTGGGCTTGAGACCCTGTCCTGCTCCCTTTCCCGTGGGCAGGCCCGGCAGCGGGAGAAGATGAACGATGACCACAATAAGCGGCTGTCTGAGACTGTGGACAAGCTGCTGAGCGAGTCCAACGAACGGTTACAACTACACCTCAAGGAGCGCATGGGGGCGCTGGAGGAGAAGGTGCACCCCAACCCAGGGTCTTGGAATCCTACGTTGTCTCTTGCCCACATCCCGGGACCCCACACTTTCCCACCAGATCCCTTTTTGGCATCTCCTCAAACCTGGGCATCTTGAATCCAGTAGACATCTCTGTTCCACGTGAGGCTATTCGTTCATCGAGTTCACTCTCCCCCAGGAAGCTGAATTCTGGGGCGCTCAGACCCTAAGTTCTCGGCTTTTCCGCGGGCCTCTCATCCCGTCCACCCTCATTCTGAATCCTTTGAGATTACACACGACACGGATTTCTGAGGCTCCGTGGGGTGCCCATTCCCAGACCTATCTTTGACCCCACGACTCCTGCACCCTCCGGCTCAACCACTCCTGCCCACCTCATACCCCTGGGGTCCCCTCAGGTCTCCCCCTGTCCACTGGAGGCTTCTCGCAACCCCCAGGGCACGTCATTTCACCCCTCCCTGCACCCCGTCCCCACAGAATTCACTGAGTGAGGAGATCGCCAACATGAAGAAGCTTCAGGATGAGCTGCTGCTCAACAAGGTACGGAGGGCTCCGGGATGGGCCCAGGGGCTCAGACAGCACAGCGCGCTCCTCAGATTCACAGCTCACACATCCCACCACCTCTGCACAGGAGCAGCTCTTGGCAGAGATGGAGCGGATGCAGATGGAGATCGACCAGCTGCGGGGGAGGCCACCGTCCTCTTACTCCAGGTGAGAGTAGACCTCCTGCTCCACCGCTTGTCAGTGGAGCCCCCTCAGCCAAACGCACACCTCACCCCCGGGCCTCCCACCCCCATGCTCTGGCCTGAGAGGTTCACCAATTCCTGTTAGTTTTGACCCTTGACCCCAGACTTTTTTCTGACCTTTGGTTTCAGATCCTTCTCCCAGTCCCCTGACCTCTGTTTCCTCTTCCTGAGCCCTTGGTCTCTGACGGCCCTCTCCATGCCCACAGGTCTCTCCCTGGCAGTGCCCTGGAGCTCCGTTACTCCCAGGCACCCACATTGCCTTCTGGTGCCCACCTGGACCCCTATGGGGCTGGCAGTGGCAGGGCAGGCAAGAGAGGCCGCTGGTCAGGGGTCAAGGAGGAGTCCTCCAAGGTCAGCAGCCATGGGTGGGGCCTGGACCAAGTGGAGTTGGGTGGGCCACAGTGGGAAATGGAGCCCACAACTTGGGGCTCTGGAAAGGGGCTGGGCTGAGAAGCGGAGTCTCCTGGGCCCATGCCGTCTTCTCTCCTTTTTTGGGAAACTCTATCTCCACCATCTCCACTGGCCTTGATGTCGATGTCTTCCTGTGAATGTCTTGCTGCCTGGTGAGAACTTCGAGGAAGGAGGGGTGGAACCTGGGGGCGGGGCCGGGTGTGGAGTCCTCGGATGGGTGGGGCTAGGTGAGAAAGGAAGTGGGCGGGGTCAAAGAGAAGGGTGGAATCAGCAGGAAGGGGGGGTGGCGGGGGGAGGGGTCCTGGGTGTGGCTGTAGTTTGGAGGAGGAGGAGGGGGTGAGGAGAAGGATCCTGTCCAGAGAAAAGGCTGGGATGGTAAAAGTGGGGGGGCTGGGTAACCTGGTGAGGTCAGCCAGGGTCAGGAGACCTGTCCAGGGTCGTGGAAGGCAGGCTGGTTCAGGAGCCATGAGAGAAGACCCAGCACTAACTTCAACCCCCACCTACCTGGTGTCACTCTGTCCCCACACAGAGACAGGAGTGGGAGCGTTCTGCGCCTGCTGGGTCTATTCCACCCCCGTTCCCTGGGGAGCTGGATGGCTCTGATGAGGAGGAGGCAGAGGGGATGTTTGGGGCTGAGCTGCTGTCTCCCAGCGGACAGGCTGATGTGCAGACACTGGCCATCATGCTTCAGGAGCAGCTGGAGGCCATCAACAAGGAGATCAAGTGAGTGTGGGCCCCGTTCGATCTGTCTACGCTGACCCCACAGCACCGTGGACGCTGCAGACTAATCTGAAAGTCTGCACTCATCTCTTCCACGGTTCTCTCGCAGAGTTCACCCCACCCAGTGCTCCTTCGCTCTAGGAATCCCCCAGTGTATGCCCGGAAGCCTCCTAGATGACCCGCAGGTCCATCTCCCACAGCCAGCACTCACACTTTCCCAAGGCACCAGAGACTGCACCCCCAAGGCCCGAATTCTGTATCCAGGATGCTTCCAGGACCTGGTGTCCAGTCCCCTAGACGCCACACAACACAAGGCCCCCACCCCAAACACCAAGAATCTCACTCTAGACACTGGTAGTTTCTAGAACAATTTATTAAGATTCCCCCACAGACATGAAGGTCACTGATTGCCCAGCGACTGCGCTGATAACACACTGTCCATGGGCGCCTGCCACCACCGTCTGTTCAAGCTCTTCCTGACCTGAGGTTTCGATTCTCACCTCCCAAATGGCGGACCTCAGAGTCCCTGAACCCGCCCTGGCTTTATTCTGGTCTCACTCTTGCTGTCCTCCTTGAAACTTGACTCTTGCGTACAGTCACCCCTGTATGACTGTCAGAGCCACTTAGTTATTATCGGGTTTGCCCTGATCCAGACCCTGGTCATCTCGTCATCGCCAATCTGTTCACGACCTCTGGGTCCTATCAGGACCGCTGACTCCCCCGGGGCCCTGAGGCCATCATGCCTCCGCTGAGACCCTCTAACCTCATCGCACCTTCCCCGCAGTTCTTTTAGCCCCAGCAGGCCTTACTTGTGCATTGCGATCGCCAGCCTCCCGCTGCCTCGGTCCCCTCACCTCCTCCCACTCTTCCTTCTCAGGCTAATCCAAGAGGAGAAGGAGACAACGGAACAGCGGGCAGAGGAGCTGGAGAGCCGGGTGTCGGGCTCCGGTCTGGACTCGTTGAGTCGCTACCGCAGTAGCTGCTCGCTGCCCCCCTCCCTGACCACCTCTACCCTTGCCAGCCCCTCCCCGCCCAGCTCTGGCCACTCGACACCCCGCCTGGCACCTCCTAGCCCTGCCCGTGAGGGCACTGACAAAGCTGTGAGTGTTCTGAAGCCTCCTCTGCCTGATGGTGGTGGTAGCGAGGTGGGGTGGGAGGTAAAACCAGGGCTCCCCAATACACAGCAGCAGCTCCAGTGGTTTTCCACAGCAGCTTTGGCTTTTCCCAGAAGTTCCAGCTCCAAAGGCAAAGGGGCTGCTCTCTTGTGGCTCAGGGTGCTGAGGTGCTGGCGTGTGGCCCCCATAAAGCCCAAGGGCCTGGGTTCAAGACCCGGGGCCCAGGTGAAAAACGAAAACATAAACAACAACAAAAAGAAATGTTTCAAAAGCAAAGGAGAGGCCGAGCCAGTGACCTCCTGAGCCCTAACTTGTAGTCAGTCGGGTCGGGCTTACCTTAGGTTCCTGCACAGGATTTTTAAAAATATTTCTAAATATGTGGCCAAACATGCATTTGAGAATCACCCTTCGATCCTTGGAATTAACTTTTGAGGGAGACGTAAGAAATGTTAGTTTTATTAATTGCCTGAAACCTAACTTTCTTGCTTCCAAAAGCTGTAACTCTGAAGCCAAACAGACCCCCTACTCCTGACTCCAGAAGCTGAGCCACATGAATATGGGCTTCGGGGGGGACTCCACGCATTGCTTTTCTGATTCTGCAATCACCCCCACTTTATCTAGGTGACTTTTGGAAATGGGGTCCCAAACCCAGGGCAGCCCAGACGCCCCCTAGTGGGTATATCAGTGGATGAGAAGCCCTTCACGTGTCAGTCCCGTCCAGCGTCTCTGTCTCTTTGTCTCCAGAATCATGTCCCCAAGGAGGAAGCTGGGGTTCCCCGAGGGGAGGGACCGGCCATCCCAGGAGACACCCCACCCCCGACTCCCCGCTCTGCCCGCCTTGAGAGAATGACGCAGGCCTTGGCACTACAGGCGGGATCCCTGGAAGATGGGGGGCCCTCACGGGGAAGGTCAGCAGGGGCGAGGTTGGGACAGGGAGGGGCTTGCCTGGGCCAATGAGGTGGCACCTATAGGGTCTGGGGAGGAGAAGGGACCTCCCGATGGAACCTGCCCTTACTCTGTCCTGCTCACTTCACCTCAGTGAGGGCCCCTCAGATTCCCTGCACAAGGCTCCCAAGAAGAAGAGCATCAAGTCATCCATAGGCCGTCTCTTTGGCAAGAAGGAGAAGGGGCGAATGGGGCCACCGGGAAGGGACAGCTCTTCTCTGGGTGAGTACCCTGATAGGAATCCCAATCGGCCTGCCATTCCTCCTCCTTCCCTCCCTTTCTTCTTTGGGTGTGTTTTCATTTGAAATTCACTCGCATGGTAATTAGTTTAGTATCTGGAAGGATGGGACTGGATGGAGATGGACTCGAGGAGGAGAGACAAAGAAAAGGCCCTTGAGACCGACCTGAGTAACCCTGTGGGCAAATGAATTTGTTTTGTTTTTGAAGGAAAGGTGCAGGCGCGAAGGCGAGCAGGCAGGTAGGCAGAAATAAAGAGGAAGAAGAAACATTTATTTATTTTATTTGGTTGTTCCCCCAGCCCCAGGTCTTGAATTTGGGTCATTGGGATGTGTGTAGACTATGTCCAATGGCTTTATCTTCTAGGCCACCAGAGCACTCCATGAATTTGTTATTTGATTTACCTATTTGCTTTTTGAAAGGAAAGATGCAGGCAGGAATGAAGGTGAGTAAGAAGGAAGAGAGGAGGAAGTATTTTATTTAGTTGTTCATCTTGGTTGTCCTCCACTGGCCCCTCAGCCCAAAGACGTGAACCCCAGTGCTTGGGATGCCTGCCGGGGGGTGGATTTATCCGCTAGGCCACCAGCATGTACCTGTTTACCTATTTTTAAAGTAGTGAAAGAGGAAGGCTGTGCTAAGACTGGGCAATGCCCAGTGGTGTCCCAGAGCCTGCCTGTACTGACCTGTAAGAGTCAGTAATTACATTTCAGGTATTACTTTTTTTTTTTTTTCAAGAGAAGAATGAAGGGAGAGGAAAAGAAGGCATTTTTAAGGAAAAGGAGGAAGAAGTACTTTTATTTGTTTATTTTTGATTGTTCTCCCAGCCCCGGGTTGTGAAGCCTGATCCTAGGGCTTTATGTGGTCCACGCCCCAGCCACTGGCTTAGTGCCTGAGCCACCAGGACACACCAAAGTTTCAGGAATTTTATGAACTGCTTGATATCACATTGGTAGCTTGAAATTGGCATGGTGGGATGATTTACACCGTGGAAATTGCAGATACTACAAATCAGTTGTTAAACTTTTACTAGTATACCACTGCCAGCTTACCAAGGCCAGCCCGTGAATCCAGCTCTATTTGGGGGATATCTCCAATTCACTATCTGGGAGGTGACTCTGGCCCCTGCCTGGCTTTATCCCTCCCTCTGGCCTCCTGTGCTCTTCTCTTGGGCCCTCTGCCTTGCTGTCCTCAGCACCCCCAGCATGAAGCAGTTACCCCTCCTGGAGACTCTCCAAAATGTGGGACTTCCTTCCTTCCAGCTGGAACACCCTCAGATGAGACACTGGCCACTGACCCTCTGGGACTAGCCAAGCTGACGGGCCCAGGAGACAAGGACCGAAGGAACAAGAGGAAGTAAGTGAGTGAGTGAGTGTGTGTGTGTGTGTGTGTGTGTGTGTGTGTGTGTGTGTGTAGGCTTGGCGATCGTAAGTGAGAAGAATATGTTGGAAGAGGGTGTCCAAGATCCTGAACTTGTCTACCTGGCAACCTGGTGACTCCTGGAGTTTTTTGTTTGTTTGCTTGCATTTTCCCCTTTACTGGAGAGGGAGAGGAATGCAAGGACTTTAAGAGATTACTCTAAAAAAAGATTCCGTCTGCCTGTTTTCTATGTTCATTAAAGTGCCTTGTATGGGGAGCTGGGTGTCTCCAGCCCTGAAGCTCCTGCCTCCCCCTTTCCCCTCAGACATGAACTCCTGGAAGAGGCCTGCCGCCAGGGCCTGCCCTTCGCTGCCTGGGATGGCCCAACGGTGGTCTCCTGGCTGGAGGTACTGGGGCCCAGACTTCTGACCCCCAACTTCTGTCACAACCCCACTGTTAGGGGCTGACTGGGTCCACCCAGCCCCATCAACTGAGCGCAGAGGTCGGGTGGGGGTCTGGGGCCCCGGGAGGTCTCAGGCTCCGTGTTAGTCTAAACAGCTTCTTCCCCCACCCCACCCACCTCTGGACTCTACTGTCCTCCCCCCCCATTGGGATTATGTGTCTCGGTTTTCTGCTTCTCTCCCCATCTTTCCCCGTATTTCTTCCCATGGGTCTTCTCTGGGTCTTCCCATATCTCTCTCCCAATGTCGCGCTCCTTTCTCTCCCCATCTCTGTCTCTCATCTCTGGCCCCCATCTCTCTTTCCTCTTTGACGCGGACATTCCACTTCTTGGTCTCTCTCGCCTTGCCCTAACGGTTTCTTCTCACTGCTAACTTTCCTTGTCTTTCTGTCTCTCCCCCACTTGCTTTCCTCCTCTCTCCCCATCTCCCTCCCACCCTCTCTGGGGTCCAGCTGTGGGTAGGCATGCCTGCATGGTATGTGGCTGCCTGCCGCGCCAACGTCAAAAGTGGGGCCATCATGGCCAACTTGTCGGACACGGAGATCCAGCGAGAGATCGGCATCAGTAACCCACTGCACCGGCTCAAGCTGCGCCTCGCCATCCAGGAGATGGTCTCTCTCACGTCGCCGTCGGCTCCCGCCTCCTCCCGCACGGTGAGCGTCCGCCGGCCAATTGCAGCCCTTGCTGCGTCAGGGCCCCGCCCCTTCCCTCGGAATAGCCAATCCCGGGCCCGCTCGCTCCAGGTCTGTCCCAGAGACCTGGCTGCCTTTGTCTCTCACCTGGATTATCTCGGGGGCTGGTGGGCTTCTCCCCTGAGGTCTCCCCTCTACCCCAAGTCCTCAGTTTACTTCACACCGCAGACAGACGGACCTCTTTTGCGCCCATCCATCCTGGAGAAAAAGCCAAAGTCCTATGTTTCCCTGTGAGGCCCTTGATCGATGGGGTTGGGCACCTCCTCTGACGCGCTCGCCTGCTGCCGCCATTGTTTGCGGCGTCCTTCCCCAGTTTTCTCCAAGGCTGGCTCCTTCTCATCCTTGAGGTCTCAGCTCAAAGGTCTCCACCCCCAGGAAGCCTTCCCTGACTCAACAGCTAAATTAGTCACCTACCCATCTTACAGCAACACCTCTTTTCCTCACAGCATTTACTGCCCTCCAGGAGTTTATCCTTCCATCCCATACAGAAAAGTATACGTACCCATGTGCTCCCATGTGCTCCCATGCCGGCCGCAGCAGTTGTCAACCCTTTGCCCCCGTGTGTGTGTCTGTGTGTGTCTGTGTGTCTGAAACGCTGGAAAGTAATTTGTGGGCATCAGACAGGTCAACCCGAAAAATTACTCCGCGGGTATTTTCTAAAATACGAATTTCTCCTGCATCATCGCCACACCCTTATGGAACCTAGGAATGGTCATGTGATTGTTCATTTCATCTACTGCTCGGCCTGTATTCAAATTCCCGGCCCGTTGCAGGCCCGACAGTGACAGCGGTGCCCAGCTCTCAGGAGGCGCTCAGTGTTCCAGTCAATGTGAACTGGGCCGTAGGCTGCAGTGCTGAGTGTGAACGCATGTCCCTGCTCCACACGTACACTTGTCCCACTGCTGTATATGACCTCTCGTTCTGAATCCTCAGTGTCAGGAGGTGACAGCAGGGCCTCACAACAAAATGCCCAACATCCCCCATTCACACCTGATTTTGTCCAACCCAAAGCTCGGGCTCTTTGCTTGGTACACAGCAGGTTGCTCAATAAATAAACCTGATAAAGCAGGTGTTCAATACATAATCATTCCTTTTCCCTGCCAGTCTCGCCCAGAGGCGACTGGTCTTTCTGAGAATGCATATGTATCTCTATATCTACTGCTATAGAGATATATATGTATGTCCATCACCTGAGGCCCCCAGGAGCACGATCCCCTTCCCTTCCCCTCTCTCAACCCTCCTTAACATCCCCTGCCCCTCAGTCCACAGGAAACGTGTGGATGACACACGAGGAGATGGAGTCACTTACAGCCACGACCAAGCCCGTGAGTGCCCCCTGCCGGCGGCCTTCGGGATAGCACTAACTCGGAGCGGGGCGGGGCAAGTCTGTGGCTGGCTGTCTCTTTGTCCCTCCTGCCCTCCTTCGCCTACCCCTTAACCCACCCCTTCTCTCCCCTCTTCCCACTAACGGGTCAGGAGACCAAGGAGATCAGCTGGGAGCAGGTAGGGGGCGCGGGGCGGGGCGTGGGCGCATGATCAGGCTGTGCACGCTGCATGGACGCCCCTCCTCCAAGCCCCGCCCCTACCCTCGCTGGAGCTTTCCATCGTCACCACGCGGGGGCGCTGTGCGGAGCTCGGCTCTGGACTGGCTCGCTGTGGCTTGGTGGGATGGAGTAGAAGCCTGAACTGTTTCATTGTTAGCTTGGGGCACGGGCCATTCCATGATGGTGGGTGACGGTGGGGGGCGGCTCCAGGGGCTGCTCCATTGCTATAAGTAGAGGGAGATGTTGAGCAGCCTGTTTTCCACTGATTGAGGGGGATGCGAGTCGGTTTCAGTGCGCTGGGGCAAAGGGGAAAAAGCCTTTGGGGAGGGGTTGTGACACTTAAAGAAGAGGGAACTCCCCAGAAATGGAGGAATGTTGGATGGTGGTCTTCGTTTCCAGACAGGGGGGAGTATGTAGTATTTGTTCAAGTTAAAGCAAGTGAAGGACTTTGGGCGGATTCAGAATATCGTCGTGGGCCAGATGGAGCGTTAGACTGGTATTTCCGGTCCGCACAAGAGTGATGGATGGGTCCAGTTTTCTTCGTTGAGGGGCAGAACTCTGTTGGAAGACTCCATTGTCCTAATTTGGGGGAGTAGTGATGCTGGAGTGATCCTTTTCCTGCCTGAGTTGGTGCGGCGTTAGACTAGCACTTACCAAATTTTAGTGCACAGTTCAGATCACCTGAGAAGTTTGTGAAAATGCAGATTCTGACTTAGTAGCCTGGGGTGGGGGTCTGAGATTCCGCAGTTCAGTTCCAGAAATTCAGAGGTGAAGATGATGCTACTGACCCAGGGACCACCTGTGTGTAAACAGGAGTCTGTTTCGTCGCTCTGAAGAAGTCGGAGACAACTTTGGGTTGATCTGTTGTCCTGAGTGTATTGGCCATTTGTCCAGTTATGGGATGGGATGAGAGGAACTTTCAGGGGTTGGGCTGTACCTCTCTCATACATACAGTGGTCAGAGGGCCTGATCCCTCCCCCACCTGCCCATGGCCCCAGATCCTGGCATATGGCGACATGAACCACGAGTGGGTGGGGAACGACTGGCTGCCCAGCCTGGGGCTGCCCCAGTACCGCAGCTACTTCATGGAGTCGTTGGTGGATGCCCGCATGTTAGATCATCTTAACAAGAAGGAGCTCCGGGGCCAACTCAAGATGGTGGACAGCTTCCACAGGTGGGGGCTGCCTGGCCAATGGGGACAGTCCAAGGGGAAGCCCCACTCCCAGAGAGTCTTTGGCCAGTGGGACTCATGATGGGAAATTCTTTGGACTATCTGTGGTCCTTTAGCCTGGCTTCTCAGGAAGTCCTGACTCCTGTGCCCCTTCCACCAATATGGCGGTCCACTAGCAAAAGTCCAAATCCTGGGACAACGTGGCTAGTTGACCCCACACTGCACGACATTAGCCAAGTTAGTGAATAAGAACTGCCTGTAGAAAACACCCCAACTCCTGAGGTCAACAGTCAGTAGAACTGACCCAGTGGAACGGCACCCCAACCTCTCCCAGAAGATCCCAGTCAAGGGGAGGGCTCAACAGAAGCAACGGTCACTGGCATTGTGAGGGCCCATCTGTGACACCACTTCCCTGCTGCTCAGGGTTAGTCTGCATTATGGGATCATGTGCCTGAAACGGCTCAACTATGACCGGAAGGACTTGGAGCGGCGGCGGGAAGAGAGCCAGACCCAGATCCGAGGTGAGAAGTGTGTAGGCGTCTCCCTGGAGGAGTAGATGTTGAATCTAGGTTAGGGGAGGAGAGATTAGCGTGGGGAGGTGGTCAGGGAAGCAGAGCACTGCCATAGAAGAGTGGAGCTAGCATGGTCGGGAAGGAGGAACCGGAGAATGGACTCTAGTGCCTGGGTCTGGCCCCAGGAGGGGTCCTACCAAGGCTTCTTTCCATTCCCAGACGTGATGGTGTGGTCCAATGAGCGGGTCATGGGTTGGGTGTCTGGACTGGGCCTGAAGGAATTCGCCACGAACCTCACGGAGAGCGGGGTGCACGGGGCGCTGCTCGCCCTGGACGAGACCTTCGACTACTCCGACCTGGCCTTGCTCCTGCAGATCCCCACGCAGAATGCGCAGGTGAGCGGCGGCTCAGCCTGGGGCGCCCTGGGCATCCACAGGATTGCACCGGCAGCCCCCGTTCCACCTCTTCTCCCCAGGCCCGACAGCTCCTGGAGAAGGAATTCAGCAACCTCATCTCGTTGGGCACAGACAGGCGGCTGGACGAGGTGGGCGCAGCCGCAGCCTAGGCTTGGCGCCAATCCACACAGCTAGGCGCTCAAAGGGTGGGGCCTGACTGCCAACCTGTGGCGTTGGAGGTGGAGGCGGGAGGGGGCGGAGTCAAAGGAGGGGCGGGGTCTGACGCCATCCCAGTCCCTCACGCGCCGCGCGGCCCCAATCCTTAGGACAGCGCCAAGTCCTTCAGCCGCTCCCCGTCTTGGCGGAAGATGTTCCGAGAGAAGGACCTCCGAGGCGTAACCCCGGACTCGGCTGAGATGTTGCCGCCCAACTTTCGTTCGGCCGCCGCAGGCGCCCTGGGCTCGCCCGGGCTACCGCTCCGCAAGTTGCAGCCGGAAGGTGGGCGGCTCCCAAATGCCCTCCTCTCTGCTCCTTCCTTGGGATGCGAAGAGGGCCAACTCCTTATTCCAGAAGCCTCCCTCCTCTCCAGGTTCTGAAATGTCCTAGTCCTTTCCTGCACCCGTGACAAAGGGACCTCTCCAATGTGCCCACCCCTTCCTCGGGGTGTGGAATGGATCAGTCCCACACCCCCTTTCCAGGGTGGGCAGTGGACTCTCCCAGCGTCTTCCGAGGCAACTTGGCGGAGTCTAAGGCTGCAGGGAAGGGAGGGAAACCGGCGTAGTGCCGGGCGGCTGTTGTCATTTCGGGAGAGGACCTGCACGGGAGGACGCTTGGGGTGGAGGCTCGGAGAAACCCGGGCAGCGCTGGGCGGCGTGGGGGGCGCGCTCGGCGCTGAAGCGCTGCTCGCTCTCCCTCCAGGCCAGACTTCTGGGAGCTCCCGGGCAGACGGCGTTTCGGTCCGGACCTACTCCTGCTAGTGTAGGCCTCCAGGTGAGGACTCCTGGGCGTGCGTGGGGGTTCGGGGCGGCACCACGGAACTTCACTGCTCCACGGACTGCCCGGCGTTATGCAGGTGACCTCACTCGGATGGAAGAATCTTCCAGAGGCTGGGCTGTTCTCCCTCCCGCCCAGAGTACGGTCTCGCCGGGGAGCGCGGGCGGGGGAGCTCGCGCCGCGAACTGGACCTTCTGTACGGACGAGCGGGGAGTGCGTGTCCCCGCCGCTCACGTGGACTGGGCCTGGACCAACCCACACGAACTGGACTGCGAGGGGGGAAGAAGGGGGCAGGAAGACATCCCGTCCCGAACTTCCGCCTCCCTTTTCTCTACTTTGTAATTTATTGATGAGTTTCCGATGGGAGGTGGGTGCCCTTTCCCCGCGGGAAGGGGGCGGGGCTTCCCTCCCGAGCCGCATGCGGGGAGAGGCTGCCTCCTCCCCCTTTTCTCGCCAGTCGCGGGGCCCAAGTCTTCCTTCTTCGTCCGAAAGGAGGGGAGGGGGGACTCGCTGCTACAAGCCTCGCCTCCCTTGCCACTCAGCCCTGCCCCGCCGCCTCCAGTCGCCGGTGCCTGGGATCTGCTGCGGGCGGGGTCCCCTCTCCCTCCCCAGTGTCTCGTGTCCCCGGGGCCCCTCCGCCCCCCGTGCTGTGGCCGTGTCCGTGCCCCGGGGGTTGGGGCGCAGAACTGCGCTCCCCGTGCCCCTCCGGCTCCGGGGTTTGCATGGGAGAATCCTCTTTCCACGATGCCACTGGGCGACGTGGCGTGGGGAGAGGGAGGAAGGTGGGGGAGCCCTCGCCCCCGACCCTTGGTCGGCCTCCCTGCCCCAGGTGTCACTCAGTGATCACGGGTAAAGAGAACTGTTTCAAAAAACTCCCGTGTTGACTGATTTCTTTGTCAGGACCTTAAAGCAAATCAGCCACCTCGAGGCCCCAGAAATCCAGGGCACTCCTCCCCCGGACCCACGAGTCCAAGTCCCTTGCCGCTGCCCACGTTCCCTGGTGCCCTGAGAATCCAGACCCCACGCCCCACAGTAAGGTTTCGGGGAGCACGTTTATTCAGAGAAATAAATATGGCTCGTGGAAAGGGATCGGAGGGCCAGGGGGGCACATCCGTGCCGCAGCCGCGCGGGTCAACGTTGTGGAGTTTCCAGCATGTCCGCCAGGGCTCTGGGGAGGAGGACGCTGAAGTTAGGCAGCCGAAGCGTCCAAAGCTCAGCCCAGGACGCCGAGACCGTTAACCTGCCCGTTTCACCGTCTGGGAAGTGGAGTCTCAAGGTCGTTCGTAAACCCACTGGGCCGTACGTACCCCTCTAAACAAGCGTTTACACCCCCTCCCTCCACGCACTTACTGGTACAGGGACGAGGAGACGCTGTCCACGTAGCTTCCTGTGGGAGAAGAGAGGCTTGGGGGTCGTCCGCCCGCAAAATCAGGGTTCAGTTTTCACGGAGTCCGGCATCGACTAGCTCTGCCTCCTTTTTCTAATTCCTTCCCCAAATTGAATTCCTTCTATTGAGAGTCCTTTGACCGTCCCGCTGGTAGCCCCGGGTGCTCCCGTCTCCAGCAGCGTCGAATTCGACTCGCTTTGCCCCCGCCCACTCAGTTCCGCGCCCGCCGCTCAGCCCTCCGGGAATTCTGTCCCCCAGGCTTCCACGACCCGCCTCGACTTTCCCACGGCCCCGCCCTTCAGTGCTCGCCCCGCCCCGTGAGACGCTCCTCCTCCTCGGTCCCGCCCCTCGGGTTTAGCCCCGCCCCCCTCAATGTCCCGTCTGGCTGGGCCTCCCGCTTTTTCTGGGTTTCTCCCGGGGCCGGTTCAAGCTTACCTGGTGTGCAGACGGTTTCACAGACCAGCGGGCAGAGGTAGCAGAACTGGCAGTGCTGGGGGCGGGGATGGGGAGAGAGTGAAGGGGGGTGTGATCAGGGGCGGCGTCGGTGGGGGCGGGGCTGGGGACGTCGGAGGCAGTCTCGGTGGAGGTTAAGGTCCCCGGCAGGCAGGA
>RJWH01009554.1:0-21917 GCA_004363575.1 Solenodon paradoxus | reverse complement strand
CGCGATGCTGGCAGGCCTGGTCCCTGAAGAACACTGAGTGGGCAGGGGAGGGGACACTGCCAGAAAAAGCACAGGCGGGAGCAAAGGTTTGAGAAGATCATGGGGCCTGTTCCCGAAGCTGATGCAGGCCTGGGGGGCAGTGGCAGGAGGAGGATGAGGTGGCAAGAGGCGGTGAGAAGGGGGTTGGAGGTGGGGACAGTCAGGGAGAGTGCACAGCCATCCAGAGGAGACGTGAGGGAGGCCACAGGAGTGACAGCGGCCATGGCCGTGGCGTGGAAAGGACAGAAGAGAGCGAAGACACTGTGAGGCAGGATGGAAGAAGCTGGTTGGATGGCTCTGGATACTCAGAAAAGGAATGTAAATTGGCGGGGGGGGGGCAGATGCAGGGAAGAGAGCACTTTACTGGGGCTCTATAATGAAGTTCTTCAGAAATGCTGAGCATCACCTGCTCTGATGGGGTACAACGTGTCACGTGGAGGGAGCAACAGGGCGAAAGGTGAAGGTTCGGGGGGATCATGGGTGTGGGGGCTCCTCCACCATAATCTAATCCCAGTCTCTCCCTCGGAAACACCAGTGGGAGGACAAAGTAGTGCCACCTAAATGCCAGAGAGGGCCAGTGCGGGCACCCAGGTGGCCCACACCTGAGGCATTCCCTGTCACAGTCTGCCTCATGGTCACCCTTCTGCCTTTACTGTGTTTTCCTTTTACCAAAGAAATTGCCAAATGGTTGAAGGCTTATCCAGACAAGGACTGTCACTGGTCATGGCCAGAGACAAGAGGCTGATCACCTCCCCAAACGGGATCTTTGTGGATTGATGAGTGATTTTTTCATTTTGTTTTTGACATTCTTCTCCCCGGGCTGATTGGCAATAAATTAACACACTGGAAGTGCCTGCTCAATGTAACTTTTTCAGGCCACTAGCCCCTCTGCCAACAATCTTCCTGAGCCACTCCAACGCGAGATGAAGGCGTCCAGTCATGCACTGGGATGTGTTGTGATTCAACGCTGAGCGCTCCGGAGTATTTCTTGTCCTATATGCTCCTGCCAGAAAAAGTCCAGCCCAGCTTTGGCCCTCTCATGTTCCTGTCAATCTTTAGGGTGGGAAGAGGACTTTTTCTTCTGACGAGTCAAATTCTGCAGTCACTGATGAGATGCCCTGATGCAGGGCATGCCCATCAACGGGTAACAGGAAAAAGTCCACCCCGCCCACTATGAGGGGCAAGCTCATCCCGCAAGATGCAGAGGAAAGCGACCTTGAAATCCTTCCTCCCCAAAGGACCTGCACATTTTAGCATGTAAGAAAAAGGTGGTTTGGAGAAGGGCAGGCCTGCTAGCAGTGAGCTCAGACAGTGGGAACAGCAGGCCCTGTGCGCAGCGCAGCACCTCGGTCGGACCAGCTCATTCACAAGCGACCAGGGCTCAGAGGTTTCTTTCCCATCCACACCCAGAGATAAAGAATTCACACACTGCCGTGGCCTCTGCCATTTGATTCTGGAAGTGTCGTGCCGTGACTAGGAAGAGTCTGGAAGGTCTATAGATCCTCTCTTGCAGACTCGCTAACAGCATCCTGTATTTCTATAGAAACCACAACACTGAACAAGCTGACTTTCCCAGCAACCCACTCTGATCAATCTCAGAATTTTACAAAATGTCTCCAGCAGCACATACAAGAAAAAAAGTGAAGAAAAGAAAGAGAAACCAGAAAGAGTTGTAGAAATGTGATAAGAACTATCTCCAATCAAGGGAAAAGGAACATTTCATGCAGCCGAGAAGCTGGAAAGAATGCATCCTTGTCATAGTTTAGGTGTTAAAATTCTCTCCCAGTCTATTTCTACCACCCACTTGTAGATCTGTCTGTTGTATTTCCATGTTGCCATGTGCCATGACTCCAACAGCCTCGCAATCATGCAGACTGCTGGCATCCACAAAGCCCACCTGTTATGGACATTTCAAACCTCTGCTAGATGCTGGAGAGCTAAACATTCTGTAACCTTAGTTTATAATTTACCCAGTTGATTAATCTCCATAACAGGAAGGAACAAATAAGCTTCCATGTATTTAGTCTTAATGCTAACACAGGCTGCCTTGACCAGAGGAGTAATCAGAACACCCCATGAGCCCGACTTCAGGGTGTGAGAACTCAACTACTTAAACATATACTGTCTTTGATTACAAAGGACTGCGATGAATATATTACCTGATTATGCCTGGGGTTTTTCCATTCCTGAAGAAGTGGGTAGGCCTAAAACTCAGAATTCAGAATTCAGGGTTGGAGATGTTACCGAGTGGTTCTGGAATGTTGGTCTAGATTTTGTCAGGCAATAGGGCTGACTAATACAGGTCCATCTGGATCTCCCGAGGACTGAAGGTACACGAAGGGGAGAACCTCACTTGATTGTCATCTGCCAGGCTCCCCCAAAGGCCATTATTTGTGTGCCCAAGCCTCTCTATCCGGATTCAGATTTGCTGCAGGCAGACCGAGGAGGGTGGCGACCTGAATTGATTCATGTCTGGGAGAGCAAACATCAGTAACTTTCTGTGGAAAGAACGATTCTGTTTGCAAGGACAGGAGCTGCTGTGTGAAAACCCAGCGGCAAGGCTAGAGGGCAAAGGTGCTTGTGATCCTATGTTGTAAGACCTGCCTTGAGGTCACCGCCCTAGAGGGGAGCTTGCTTTCTGTCGGTGTGTGCCTGGCGGGGGCAGAGTAGAACGGGTGGGGGGGGGGGGGTCTCTGGTGGTTCCACCTGCATAAAGACTGCAGAATGGAGATGGAAGTCCGCTTTCTAGTCCAACCAGCTCGTTTTAGAGATGGGGAAACTGAGGCCCAGAAATGCACAGCTGACTTGCTTCACAGAGCTAACAGCAGCGCCGGGCCCAGATTCCCAAGCCACTGTTCCTGAGCCCCTATCAAGCTGCTTCTCGGAAGGGCTCTTTCCCTCAAGACAGTGACTGTGGTTTCTGGAAAATGGGGTTCATGGTTCCTTGGCATTTGATAATCATCATCAGAAGCCAGGTGTTTGGGTCCTTGAGACCAAGGGGCAGTTGTGCGAGAGGCAACTGAAACACTTTCCAGACTCCCTGTCATGCGACAGCCAGAGTCTCCACCAAGAGACCAGAAACTTCTGCTGACACCGCTGGAAGGGGTAGCTGAGACAGAAACAAGCAAGACAAGGAGAAGGCGGCTGAGAGGAGCAGAGGGTCCACCTGAAGCAGCTGACGCTCAAGGAGCACGACCGAGTGGTTCTCCGAGCTCTTGAAGTCAAGCCACGTGCCAGGCACGCCAGGCGAGTCCACGAACAGAATGCCCGAACACCAAGTCCAGCAAGCAGAACGCGAGGAGGTGTGTGCAGCAGAGGCCACCAAAGATCACGCCCTTGGAAAGCCTACCTCACGTTTACCTCCAATCCCAAACCTTCTCATACGTTCTCAAGTCCCGTGATAAGCAGAGAGAACACAGGTGAGTGCGCACCAAGCATCAGCAAGACCGGCTGACTCACGCTGACTCAAGCACAGAAAATGCAACAGAGCAATGGCGGTTACTGTACTGCAGTCAGTGAAATTTAGGCGCAGTGGTTTTGCCTGGACCACGATTGCTGCTGATGTCCTCCATGAAAGGAATGCAAGTCTTAACATTAGGTGCGACTGACTGAATGACTAGCATTGTTCTAGACACATAATATAGCAGCATGTCCCCTAATGTGAACACGGCTCTACCTATTTTAGAAAGTTTCAGGGAGTAAGACAACGCAGTGGCCAAAAGCATGACTTCTGGGGTCAGCACAACTGGAATCAAGTCCTTCTCCCAGAATCGTGTGCAAACAAGCTGTCCTGAACTTCTGTTGACTCAATTTGCTCATCTGCAAACGGGGGACAACAGCAGTACCTACGTAAATAGCGCTGTGACAATGAAAGGGCCAGCTGGCTGCAGCCACAGTACAATGGCCAGCACACGGTGAGCACACGGTGAGTGCAATCTCTTAGTCAGCATCTCAAGCAGCTGATTCTGCAACCAAGCTTATCTTCAAGTTTACCAGTTCACAGGGATAAGCAGAAAAGAGATAAGAAGTCAGGATCTTGGCCAAGAGCCCAGCTGTAGGGGCCGCAGGTCTGAGAAGCACCAGGGCACCAGAGAATAATCTGAGAAGTCCTAGGAACTCAGGGGAATCAGCCCATGGCAACAGGACAGCCCAGAGGAGTGCACTCTGTCTTCACATGGATAAGGAGGGTTTATGAACAGATGGCGAGGACTAAGAACATCCTGGTCTCCCGATACTCTAGTGAAAATAAAAGACCCTGCAGAGACATTTAGTCTGGGCCACCAGCTCAGACTTGGGGTGAGGACGACTCTTCCCTTCACCCCTCATACCATGTGAGGGCCCAGCTAGGTCAATGAGCAGACTTTCCAACATAGCGGACGAGGGCTTGCTTTCATGAGCACCATCAGTAAGGCACCCTTTGTTCACACCCACCGGCTTAAGCTGGCCTATGAAGATCAAGAAGAAAAAGGGACGACCTAGCCACACACTGTAGCTCCAGCCAGTGACCAGGCTGACATTGTATTATGGGAGTGAACTCTGAACTTCAAGGACAAGGATCTGAAATTCAGCCACTCCTGTGAGAAAAAGGTTTCTTATAAGGAGACTTAACTTGACTGAACCCAATAATGCCTAAGATCCTGGGGTAGCAGAGCTGACACATGCACCATCTACACCACTCCTGACCACCCCCACCCCTAGACACCTCAAGATTAATTCAGCTAAAGCACCTGGGGTTCAGAAGACTGACAGAAGACTGTTATTTGACAGGTCACATGCTATGGTGGCAGTTGTCCTGTGGTACAATAATGTATCTGGACTAGCACTTGTGAACGGTCAGGTCAGTGACTTAGGAAGGAGGAGCTAGCTGGTTAGGCCCATGATGTCACCCCAGAACCCCAAAGCTAATCCCCTCCTATCAGAAAGGCCTGCTTAAACCCTCTGACGACACTCAATTACAGAGACCACAAGGAGACCGACGTGGCTCAAGGAAAAAGGGAGACAAGTGAGGGGCAGGGGTAGCCCTGAGGTCAACTGTGAGGACACAGAGGGCAGACTAGTCCAGAAGATTCTGAGGCTCTTCTGAAAGCTCTCATTAGCTTCTCTGCTAAGTGGCAGGAACTGAGGAGGGCTTGCAGGCATGGTATCTCAATCTGAGATCACTGAAAACCCTTTATTTGGTTAATCGGCCTAGAAGTCTATGAACCAGGGCTTCACCTCCATAGCAATTATTCTCTGTGGAATATACAAAGATCACTGGTGCGTATGACTGACAGAGGACATGAAGTCCTCTGGTGTCATTGGTGACCATATGTCAAAAATTTCACACATGGAAATATTTCTTGGGGGGAAATTTAGAAAGTTGTTCACTGTTGTGTAGGTTCACATCAATTGTTGATGTTTCCATGTTCACAACGGCACCAAGTTACTTACTACACTAGTGGGACACAAGGTACACATACTGCACAACGCCCATGTGTATGGCCACCACCGCTGCTGTCTGCACAATATTTTCACCACCAAGAAAGATACCATGGAGCTCTTAGGAGTCACTCCCTACACTCCCTTCTGCCCTCAGCCCCAGGCCACCACTCATCATCTACTTGCTCGTTCCAGGAACCTGCCTGCATTGGCCATTTCGTGTAAATGGTATCATACAGTGTGTGACTGATTTCTTAAACTTCACACGTTTTCAAGGTTCATGCCAGCTGGAGATGAGTTAGCACTTCATTCCTTTTTATAGCTGAAGAATGATCTGTTTTATGGATTCACCGCACTTTCTTCATTAGTCAATCAACGGACAGGACAGGAGGTTCTATTGTTTCACTAGTACAGAGGATGCCGCCGTGAGCATTCTTTTTTGTGTGGCTAGACTGATTTTTTAAATACGTGTTTTTGAAAAGGTATATACAAGTGTCCAGTGAAAAGTTTTCCTCCCTTCCCTGTATCCTGACACCCACTTCCCTCGCTCTACTAATAACCAATGATACCCGGGTCATCTTATGTTTCCAGAAATACTGGGCCAATAGGCAGCTATGAAGACTTTTTTCCTTTATCAGAAACATGAATGGTGACAGAGTGTACTCACTCACATGCTTCTGTACCTGACCTTTTCTACTGCACGTATTTTAGAGAATTTTCCATGTTAATACATGATGACTTTGGTAACATGGACATAGGGTTATCAACTATGCGGACATATCAAAATGGACTTCATCAGTTCCTTACTGGCAGACGTTTAAGTTGTTTCCAGACTCTTGTTGGTACAAACATGTTGTGATAAACAGGAAAGGCTTAACAGGATGGAAGGAACTCCCTAGACAATGGTGGTCCGTTAGTTTAATCAGATTGCTCTCCTTTAATACCCATTAGAGAGTATCTGCGCCTATAGGAGTTGTAACTTACATGGGAAAGAGAGAGGAGGAGGAAATGGATGAAGGCCTTCCCCCAAAGCTTACTGAAATGGCAGATGATTTTGTTCACGCAGAGACAACACCATCTGGGGAACCTCATGCCAGCTCTGCTAAGGTTACCGTCAGTGAGTAAGCTACCTAGACAGGAAGAGGCTTTTGATTCCAAGTCTAGCGCACCGTGCACCGAACCACATGCCTCACTAATGAACTACAAAGTGATTAACTCCGCCAAACACGGCTCCGGACCACTGCGCGCATGCTCAGGCAGTGCTCTGTCATGGATTTGTGGCCATGGAGGGACCGCCTCTCAAAATCAACATAGTGCACGGCAGCCATCAAGTCTCCAGGCTGAAAAGCTGACAGGTAAATACAGAACTTGACTTTCTAATGTGTATGTTCATCTCTATTTTAAAAAAAGCCAAGATGGCTTCTCAGCAAGGGATTATCATGGAACAACTTGAGCCGGGCACACAGCCCTCTGGACCATTAGACTGTCAATGTGCTGCTGATGCGTGCCATCAAGGACGTGCATGGCTGAGTCATAGATCTGACCTTAAAGCTGCATGCTGGGAGAAACAAACCATGCTCATTGGCCAGAGAAACCTGCCGGGACCTTTCAACTCCATCAGAAGAGGAGCTCGATGTCAGCAGCCTCAAAAGTCTGTGTTTCTGAAATGGGAGCTTGGTTTTGAAAGAAGCCACTTGACTATCTTGCCACTGATCTGTCAGCGTAGACTGTACCTCCCTGTTTGTGTGGATAAACCAGAAAAAAGAAAGGTCACATAGCACCCCTACTCTAACCTCACTGTTGAACATTGAAAAAAAAATGCTGCTTTTCAGGAAAGAGGGCTAATGCGTAGAAATAGTTTAATATATATGAAAATTGCTATAAAAGCATGTCTACCAGCTATTTTTGTTAGATGTTAACGCAGGGATCCCCAGTCCTGATACTCAGGTAATGCAGTGGGGCAAACCAGGAGTGTTCTAAAATTCACAAAACTTAGTAAGTTCAATTCAAGTTAAAACTGTCTATTGATTCAATGTCCCAAATAAATGTCACAAATAACTGATCCTACTAGATAAGTAGGATAAGAAAGTATACAGAGAAGAGGTGACTTCAGGAGCCACAAAACAGGGCATTTGATTTTAAACTAAATTCAAAAGCAATGCCTTCAAGTCAAGTTTGTCAAATTAAATGGAGACAACAGTATGAAACGGTTAATTTTCAACTTTTCATCTAATGAAAAGAAGACTGAATGTTTTATTGGCTTTGACGTTTTGTAACTCAGGGAAAGAGTGTTAGATGTGGACACAGAAGTCTCAGAACTTTCCAGATTGCTCACTTGCCAAGTTGAACTACAATGTGTCCAAGTACTGTGTGAACTGAAAAGGTCAAAACGATATATTTCTAAAAGAAAAAAAATATGTTTTTATATTTAAGCTGTATCTATAAAACAGGCTTTGTCCACAGGTCGGGAGTGTCTTCTAGTTTTTCGAGTGGAGTTCATTGCTCACACGGCTCACACAATTTTCATAATTAACACACACACACACATTTATCACACCCACTAAAATTCAGGAGATCACTGTGAAATGACAGGAAATCTGTCCCCCTCATATTAGCCCAAACCTTCAAGGACATTTTCGACGGACCTAGGGTCTAGCTAGTTAATCCTCTTGATATTTACTTAATATTTAATTCTTTGCAAAGGCGAGGAACAAATGTCTAATCAGCAAGCTCCACAGAATCTTAGTTCTTTCTTTGATCTAAAAATCAAAAGCATACTCGTCTGCACATTTGCAGAGGGTAATTTTAGTTGCTTTAAGTCACTGGCATGGTTTACCCTTCATTCTTGACAAAGAAAGTAACTTGGAAACTTCTTGACCACCGGAAAAATAAAGCTAAGGTTCATTAGAAGACTTTTATTCCAGAAAAAATTAAATAAAACAAGGAGCAGTTTTCATTTCGGTTGTCTAAAGGGCCAGAGATTTAGTAACAAGTTGAAGAAGTGAGTTCACCCGTTTGTAACAGAGCCAGCACAGGGTTTGTTTTCCTACTGTTATGATGGTAACTTAGAACTCCCAGGACAACAATATCAAATATCAGCTCCCTCCAGAGCTGTGACTTTCTAAATGCAGCCATTAGTAATTCGTCAAGATTATCGTTCAACATGCAAATAATGTCCATGTAGTAATTTGAACCTCCTGTATCCAGTCTTCAAATGCTATCAAGTATAAACCAGGTACTATTTTCATGAACTAAGACTACAGGTGGTATAGATAGATAAACGGAGACATTAAAAAGATTAAGTGTCTTGCTTTAAGAAAGGGAGGGTGAGGTCACACTAAGAATAGAAGCTCAAGGACTGCCACCTGTCCTAACCATAAATCTAGAAAACTTTCCACCTGCTGGCTAACAAAAAGCAGAATCTAATCAATTTCTGTTTTAGACAATGTTTTGCAGTGAGAAAAGGAATCTTCTGAACTGATTTATGAAAGTATCTCATTAAGGGTGCTATTGGACTACAGAATATCAGGTATTCCTACACACAACTTTTCAGAAATACAACTAAATCTGATTATTGTTACTATCTAAATGCTAAGAAAATACTTCCAAAACCTGAGCTGTCTTCGAAACTAGCTAGACTTTCAAAAAACCCCTCCATTCCATCATATACAATAAATCGGTTTTATGATCAGTGCTCACGAAACCGTCACAGAATCAGTCGGTCACATTCTGAAATCAAAGGGCAAGTCAATGGTAGCGGAATGCAAGCCACTGTCAACTAATCGTCTCTCCCAAGACCAAAGGCCATATTCTATGGGACCAAGGGGTTTAAAGGGTAATGTGCCTGTCTGAGGTGGGTGGTAAATGTTACAACCCTCTAGAAATATTGGTAAAAACTCATGTCTTACTGACATGTTTAGAAATATGTCTCGGCGCACCCTGGTGGCTTACCAGATAAGGCCACCAGACATAGTCCACACACAAGCCAAGGACCCAGGTTCAAGACCCGTACCTGGGAGGAATAACCAAGATGAACAAGCAAATAAGACAAATAAATGTTTCTTCCTCCTCTCTTCCTGCCTGTCTGCCTACTGGCCTCCATTCCTGCCTGCACCTTAAAAAAAAAGTAAGTAAAAATAAAAGTATATCTAATCACCAAGTTAGGCACCCCCACCCCCATCCCAAGGATTTATTTGTCCTAACTTTTTGTTCTTTTTTATTTATTTTAAAAGACTTAAAAAACTGTTATTAGCTCATTTCTTCTTCCCAGTGCCTGGTCTCAAACCCGGGTCCGGGACTTCTATAGTCTGTGCATTAACCACTTGACCAGACGGGACATGCTTTTTGTTCTTACGCATGAACTTCCCTTGGGTGGCCCAGACATCAGGAACGCAGCGGAGATCTGACCCTACCATGGCAACCAGTTGTAAGTGGAGTGGAAGCTACGGGATTAGCCCTTCTTGGGGTGGGAGAAAACCAGTAGGAAACGCTTTTTCAGGGATTCTTCTGCCAGCCAACTCCAGAGTGCGAGTGGAGACTTCCAGAAGGAAGTCTACCAACCACCCTGGGCCAAGGGATGGTGTTTGCCTACAATGCTGGGGGTTGAGAACAAAGCCAACGACGACACAGCTTTGCAAGCATGGGGGGGGGAGTGATTTCTGCGGAAATTGGGCAAAAGCCATAAACTAAAATCTTTCATCTCCATTCTTGTCTCCCTGTTCAACTGTAGCCAGAGTTGGTTTTTTGTTTTTTTTTAATAATTTGCACTTAACACCTTGACACCAGGGTTTGGGATCGAATCCAGCAGAGACCAATTTAGTGTTCAGGCTGACTGCCCCTCTGCTTTCCAAATGCAGCAGACTTTGCTGGAGTGACCACATTTGCTGTTTAGGCCACTTTCCAGGGTCACCCTGCTTCTCTGTAACAACTGGAAGTTACCTGGCTCCCATCTCAATGATGCAAACACAACTGACAAGTACACCCCCTCTCTTGATTAGGGCTCACCAATGTCCGAGTCACAAGAAACAGCTGGGCTTCAAAACGAAGCCGCCGTTCCTTTGCAACCACATGTCAGAAGTCCAGAAGTCCATCATTTTTAATATAAGGTTCCTCAATGTTCGCCCCAGTAAAACGGGGGCATGTATTTTACATCTTATTTCACAAGATTCTATGCTATCTCAGGCATATCTGTACAAGGCTAGAAAAGTCAAACTCCCAAGTGTGTCAAGTAGATGAGTTATTAGCTGGTGACATCTATGACACTGACTTCATAATACATCCCCAAATAACAGGTTGGTGGATAGAAGGATGTGTAGATCAGTGATAAAATAAGTAGAGTTAAATGCTGGGAATGATAAACTCTAGCCGGTATAGGAGGGCATGCATTGAAGAATCAAATCTGTATAAATCTTCCTAAGAACATATTAGGGAAAACTAAAATCCAAAGAAAGCCAACATTTGTTTAAATCGACGGCAGCTACACACCAGCAAGTACTGGCTTCCAAGAGGCAATTTCAGACCGTGGGCACAAAATGTCACACAATCTGAACCAAAGGACCCAAGTGAGTAGCACGGCCCTACCCACTACAAGGCCTTTTAGGCATGCTCACTGCAGTCCTGAGACTCTCACAGCGGCGTGTTTTACACACAGACATCTCCAGACTTGGCTTGGGCCGTTTGGGCCACAGGTCAAGAAAGAGACCTTTCTGAAGGCTCCCGAACCTATTCAAACAGGGAAGACATTGGAACCTCTTAACTACCTTGCCCCTTTTATGGTCCTTTCACAAGTTGAACGCATATACTCATCTGTTTCCAGATTCCTAAAGGTACTAGAAAAAAAAATCTAAATATAACAGATGGATAAGTGCTCATGGTAACCAGACACCAACATGTAACTTCAGCTTTCACAGGTCCATGCCTTAACACCATGGCTTTAGCGTAATGGCCTGGCTGAAGACCTTTTGTCTGTATTCCCACCACAGAAATGTCATCCCGGCTTTGATGGATGGCAGATAAAGTGTTATTCAAATTTTATTTTAAGGTGACAGTCATAACCTTTGCTTATTTTAAAGGCAACCACGTGTTCTCCACATGTTACAATTTACTACCAAGAGCAGTTGTGTATGCATCTGTTGTTTTTTAAAATGAGTTCAGTAGTTTAATATACTTTCAAAAATTGAATTAAAATATTAAGACTTTTAAGACATGTCTATGCTTTCTAGGGTTCCGTGGGATAAAATGTAAATACTCCCAGACTAGAAGCACCTTTCTACTTAGAATATCAGAGTTTAGCTTATCTTGGGACTTTAGGTAACAGAAGCAACCAGTACTCTCCTCTCCGGACGTCATCTAGAAAGTGGCATCACACTGGTAGCTTCCTGATGCTGCCGGCCTTTCCCTACCCCTTAGAGTCACTACATAACCTTTTGCTCCGCTATCCTCAACCCCAGTTCTCCAGCTTCACTCATATAAACAAGACCCTTGACTCTGTTTCTTAGACAGGCCTTCCAAGCGTCAACAGTAGGAAGAATGCGACCTTGTGACATGGGTGTGGGGAAGGGGCAGTGACATGTACATGTTTGTGTACTTGCTGGTGGTTAGAAACAACCAGTAACTCCCCAGGGTCTGAAAATAACTTAATTCAAATTCAATTTACCATCTCTTCCTATGTCACAGTCAAAAGAAAGGTCAGCATTTCAGCAAATTTGAAAGCAGCTCAAACAACGTCAAAAACAAAGCCACAGAATGACATGCTTGCTGAAGGGCTCAGGGGTGCAGTGAGTAGACCCCCACAACTGATTGCCAAATGCGTCCAGAAAATTAAGGTGGATTGATGGATGGACGGACGTGCAATAAAGCAAAGAGAGTGCAACTTGCCATTGCAGAATCTGGTGGGGAGGTGAGTGTTCGCTGTACAGCGTCAATATTTCTGTCTGTTCAAGAACTTCACAATAAAATGCTGGAAAATGACGCCACATTGTATGAGGCAGGAGGGATGCTTACTTGGGCACTAAATAATAAATGATATGGAGCTTTTGTCCAGCATCTCCGTGAGGCTGCAGTGGTAGCTGATGGCGACTTGCTGGAACGTCAGCCACGCAAGACAAAAGAACCAGTGGACAAATCTGGAGGCAAGGCCCAAAAGGAGTGGTCCAAAGGCAAAGGTGGGGACGAGCTCAACAACCTAGTCTTGTTTGACAAAACCACTATGACAAACTGTAAGGAAGTCCCCGACTCTCAGCTTATAAGCCCAGCAGCTGTCTGAGAGACTGGAGGTTTGAGGCCCCCTGGTCAGGGCAACCCTACAGGGGCTCCATAGTAAAGGACTTTTTGAACTGGTTTCAAAGCACAGAGCTCGGTCACTTACAGCAGAACCAGCAAGGGTGGGGGACCCCAGCTGCTGGTAGAGATGTATGAACAGCTGCCACCAACTGCACATTTTGAAAAAATAAATTGTATAATAAAAAAATGACATGGAGGACACCGGTGGAAACATCCAGATTCTCACTCCCAAGGAGTTTTCCATCTCCTGGGGGGAACAGAGGACAATTTAATACAGTAACCCTGACCACATCCTTGACTCTCTTTGTAGCTTACGCGGAAAACACCCAGAAGGAGTTAGGTTAAGAGACGTATAAAGCCCATGAGGACTGACAACACACGGGTACTGCTGAGAGCATACAGGGTGAGCTAAGGGTAACAGCACATGTTGTATTATCTTCAGGCTCAAACCTCCACACAAATCCAATGCCAAGGGTGGGACTCCTCCTCTCCAGGAAGTCAGCACTGGAATCACTTTAGTGAGCAGAAGACACTATGGATTTTGAACCCTCCATCCCATGCAGTAACACCGACCCTCATCAGGACCCAGAGGAAAAGCTCCACTGGCTCCCGGAGAGAAGAGGCTTGGAATATCTTAAGTAAATTCTGAATTCGTAGCCCTGAAGAATATATGACAATGGTCGCGTGGCCTGGTAGAAGAGATGTGTAGAGTCATGAAGACCACAGATTCTCACCAAACTACCTAAAGACCACTGATTCACTACTTGGGTGAAGACCTGTTGGGTGATGTTCATTCAACAAATGGATAGATTTCAGTGGGAGATGCCTACACAGGGTGTGATGCTTATCTGGCTGATAGGCTAGGAGATGAGACTACTGCTCTAAAAACATTTTTATATAGTTCATCCTTTCTATTTCAGATTGATTTAATCCGTAGAGCAGGTTAAACCAAATGGACATATTAAAAATTAAAATATTTATGATAATCTATGTATTCATAATAATAATATTAGGAGAGTTCACTACACTGGCTTTTTAAGAGAGGATGCTATCATAATAATGATGATGATGATGATAAAGTGCTACCCTTTTCAAGCATTATTTAAGGTTTCAGGTTTGACATTTTGATTTCTGTCAAAGTTTTGACCTCAGTTATGCTTACTGTCCTGACCATAAATGAAAGTTATACCTGAATCAAACAAAATATCTAAGTTCATGGTTATAAGACACACAAGTCAAAGTTTAACATGCAAGTTGGAACTTAATGAGTAGCCACCATTCATCTCACAAGTATGGGTCTCTCTTACAAGACAGCATCTGTTGTTGGCTTTTCAAGTCTTTGTCCTATTAATAGAAGAGTTGATGATGGGGAAAAAAAACCTAGAACAACTTCCATATCCACTGAGTTTTATGATATTAAAAACCTTAATAAAAGCAGTAAGTATTCACAGGTTCTGCAGTGGACTGAACTTGATGACAAATCTGAGCTCTAATATTTTACATTTGGGTATAAAGGTATCAGGGCACTTAGTTGCTTCCCTTGCCTCAGTCTTTGTGCAATCCTTTGTAATCAACTTACTGACTCCTTTGTTTTGGTTTTAAAGAAAATTCACAAATGGGAGGGTTTTTTTTCCTAGAGATGAAAGGACTTGCAAATAGAAAAATCACCCATGAGTAAACTAATACAGTTTATACTAGCCTTAGATAAAGTAAAGCACTTTGACTCTACTGGGGATAAATTACTGAATTTCCTAAAACCAGACTATCCTTATAAATTTCAAGGCATCACACAGGAGAAGATACAAAATTTTAAAGGATTATTTGAACCAACCTAAGTCCAAGATAGTTTGACTCTAGCTACTCAGAAGTCAGATATCCACGTCTTCATTTCACATCAGGTGGATACAGATTAAGACTGGAGTTGAATTTCAGTGTCCAAATATGACTTCTATGGTCCTAGTTAAATCCCAGTCAAACTCAACCTTTACTGTGAACATTCATGGCACAGTTTAAACACACTTGACCTCTGAAATACGGTTCCAACATTTATATGCATACACGTTCATGATCCTGTGTTGGATAAAAATACTTTTTAAAAATAAAAATATGTAATATTCACCTAATATTCCCATTGACTTAATATTCTTACAAAAGGTTCACTTATAAAAACTTCTTACAGATAGTTCATTTGCATTAAGCAAAACTGTATTTTACTAAAGGAGTGTTGTGTTCCTATGTGCATGTCTATCTAAAAGACTTCTCAAGTTTCTTTAGAAGTGCTATATGGACTCTGATGAAAGATAGTATAAGAAACCATCTTTATCTGGAGATCCCACTTTTCAAGAATCTAGTGAGAACCTCTTCTCTAAAAGAGGCGGTTTCTCTCCTACAGCGAAAATGAATTCCTCCTCTATCAGATGCTGGGAAAGTTAGATGTACAAGAGGTCAAAATTAAGTCCATGAAATCCCAACCCTAGATTTAGTCACCATAGAGACAAGGCAGATAAATAAACCAGCAACCTTAACAAATGTGTTGCACCTTTGCCAGACATATCTCTGACTTACCATTATTTTGACTTAAGTATCTTTCAGTCCAAACATAACTGACGACAAAGACTACGAAACCAAACAGAACTAGGCCCAAAAGAAATAGGAACGCTTATGCAGAGGCCAGGCAAAGAGTCAAGAGCCGCCCCCACTTAGTAATGTGCTCTCTGTTCCCCCAGAAAATGATTGCAACACGGAGCTCGAGAGGCAATGACATATGGGGAAAATATGTGCTGCAAAAGCCAGAGGAAACCATGTCAAAAAAGAAAAACAGACATGAAGTAACTGACCTAATTAAAGGAGAAAAGTATACTTACAGAAAGGCAACAAGTATATGTAAAACGGGAATACAACTGGAGGGGAGGGGTCCTGGGGAGACAACTCATGACACCAAAGTGAAATCTTTGACTTATCTCAATGAAAAGGGATCATCTGTATGGGGAAGGAAGAACTGGCTGAGGTAAACTTAAGTGTTGTAAACGCAGATGTTGATTTACAGTGATGAACGCCTTAAACCCAGAGCACAATCTGATGCAATGTTCCTTCAAAAAAATTAATTTAAAAACACAGAAGAACTTAATGAAACCCACTGGCAAAAGGGGCACTTGCCCTTGAATTATAGCTTCTTGAAGGTTCTATACAGTTAGACGTTTAGATATCAAGATTCATTCCTTGGCACTGCTGCATAATTAATGAAAAGCGATGAAACAATTACTTACACTGCCATGTGGGACACCAAGATGCCCCATTACCAACCATAGGAAACAGAACAAGAAAGAAAAATGGCAGCTTCGGATAATGGAACCAAGTAAGCGATCAAGAAGGAACTATACCACTAGAACTCCATTTTGAGGTTCTGGATAGGAGCGCTCATGGTATGATGTTGGGGACATTAATGCTTTGTGACATGGAAGTGATTTAAAGTAGGTCAAAGTTGGAAGAACCTCAATCTCTAAAATGCACAAACAACAGGACAGTAACATGATTCAAACCTCAAAGTGTTACTTACATTTGTCCATGTGCCTTCTAGTTCTTGTCTGTGCACACACATCACTTTACAAGGTAATAATTATGGCATATAAACAATTTTGCATCCAGCATTTCTGCATAGCTATATCATACAAAATCTTTTTCATGTTGCTCCGCAACCATCAAAAGTATAACTTTAAGCGGATTCGGGAACTCCACCATAGAGAAGTATCATAATCACTTAACCAAACTTTTTTCTTAAATAAATGAACCACTTCTCTGATGATGTCGAACATTTAAATTCTTTCTAATTTTTTGTTCTTCCAAGTAACATTGTGATGCTCGTAATACATAGCTTTCTTTGCTTAGGACAATGTCATTCTCAGAACACATTTCCAAAAAAAGGACTACAAATCAAAGGGTTATCAATCCTTGTTGACTTTTAACTGCCATATACAGCCCAATAACGTTTCCAAAGGCATTTTACCAACTTATGATGCAATGAATGTCTATCAGTTTCCAGGTATCCATATTAACACGAGGTTTTCATTTTGTTTTTGTTGATTTAATAGGTAAAAAATGTACCCTGCTGATGCTTGAATATGCTTGTTTTTGCAAACCAGTGAGGCTGAATAGTTTTCGCATTTATTTACTTTGCGATGGAAGGCGACTGTCTTTTACCCACCTATTGATTGGAGAACTTATTCAGTCAACAGTTAGGGCTATCTTCTGGGTGCCAGGCCTCATGAGCTGTATGAACTTTGTGTATAACTTATCAAATTAGCCACATACTTTTCCTGGTGTGTTGTCCTCCTCATTTACTTTTTCTAGATTTACTGTGGCGCAATTAACAAAAATTGTATACATTTAAGGTATCAATGTGATGATTTAACATACATATATGCTGTGAAATAATTACCATAATCAAGATAATTAAGCCCGCCATCAACCCAGAATTACCAAGTATTGAGTGGCGAGAACACTTAAGATCTACTCTCTTGGCAAATTTCTGTGTATGTGAATCTGCTGACCTCTTCCTTTCTGACTTCAATCATGTGTAGAGCTTACAAGGTCGGCCTATATCTGGGGATTTGATAACTATCTTACTTCCGGCGGTCTTATTTGTAAGTTTTCTCAGTGCCTCATAAATATATTCTCTTCTATTTAGGAGCGCTAATCTCTACCTCATGGCTCTTGAGCTATAGCATACCTAGCTTTACTGAATTTAAAACAAATTTTAAAATCTTTTCACATGGGCTTTGTTGTATATTAAAATAAGTGATTAAAGTTTTTCCTGAGGCAACTAGAAGTGAACCCCTGATGATTAATGAAGATTTAACTCCGAATAGGCTGGCTAAGACCTCCTTGTCTTTCTCAGGCCAAAGAAAGGGAAAAGACATTTAGAATCACCACTACATGACTGCTCTGTCTAAGGATCGATTTAGGGTAGAGTCCCCTGGCTTCTCAAAGAGACAGCGGTCCTCAATACAGCATGGTATCACCTGGTGCTGCTGGGACTGCAGACTCTCAGGCCTGACCCCAGACCACCTTCATCAAAAGCTACATACTGAAGTTTGAGGAGCACTGGAACCCGAGGAACCCTGAGGAGTAAGAGAAAACACCCGAACTCCATACTCAGTGGACACTCCTGGGTCTTAATCAGGATGCTATCAAGCAGGCGTCCCTCCCCTCAAATGTTTATGTTCATCCTCTGAGTTCACCCCCCCACCACCCCGTCAAACGAACATCATCCACCAGAAGAACAAACTGATGGTTTTTGAGGCAAAGGTCAAATTCCGTTTGTGACCTGAATTTCACCTAGACTTGGAGTTGACAACTCACATTGCCTGAGAACCTGGCATCTTCTAAATGAACAAAACATTCAGATACTGGCAGCCAAGCCTTGTCTTTAGCATCAAGGAGATCACAGAAGGAATGGCAGAGATAGTGGCACATTTTCAGAGGTCATGCTCTAAAGAAAGATACAGCAGCCATCTGGCCCCAGCCTCGTGTTGCCAGACAGGAACACGGGGTCCATTCTGCCAGATCTTCTGAAAGTTCCAGAGAAGCTGGAGGTCAGTGTTTTGTTTTGTTTTTTAATAGGAAATATCTCAGTTTTTAAATGCAGACAATTCACTTAACCATTTACAAGAACACCTCTGTCTCTGCCAGATCTCCAGCCCACCAATTTGAAGCCTTGGCTCTAGACTGATGGTTTGCAAAATCTTTAAGTCTGGGGAATCCATCTGTGCTAATTTTCATGCTTACTACTAGCAAACCAAGAGGAGAGGTCACATCAATATACATGGTGCAAATCAAATCACTGACTACTTACTGTATTTCAAAATTATTGTTTGGTGAATATTAAAAACTGCCAAATCAATAATGAGAGTCACCATATGTCAGTGATACAAATGTTTCCTAGATGTGAAATACATGTTTAATTACAATATTCTCACTACTAAAAAACAAGTACCAAGTACCCACTATGTGTATGTGTTAAGAATCAGGCTGTGTGCAGGTTTTTGTTTGGTCAAGTGGGAGAAGCTGAAGTTCTCGATTATAAAGTGTCTCTTGGACAAATGCTGTATTAAACATAAACGGGACACATTATCATGTAAAAAAGACACAAACATCCTTGCGGAAAATGTAAGACCCATTTTCCTAAATTCTTCAATTATTCCAAATCATACTTTGCAAAGAAGCGTGTGAAAATACAGTTTCCATTTTGGGGTGGGGGTCCCAGACACAGTTGCACCCCGTGATGAGCACAGACTGGATGAGCTGTGCATGCTGCTGCAGAGGCGGCAGATGTCACAGGCTCACCCAGCAGACTAGAGACGGCGTTCTGAAGTGCACCCCTAAATCTGTTCTGTGCTACTCCTTACCAGGCAATTTAAAAAAAGTAAGTTTTGTTTCCCTTGCCTCCAAAAGGGAAGATAATCTAGGGATGCACTAGAAGGTTCTCAGACCAAAAGCTACTGTTCTTTCTGTCTTGCTCAACCCTACATTCCTGCCCTAGCACATAGCGGGGTTGAATGCCTGCCTGCCTGCCTGCCTGCCTGCCTGCCTGCCTGCCTGCCTGCCTGTAGAAAAGAAAGGAAGAAATCTGGCACGTCCTGGTGACTCAGGGATTAAGCCTGATCATGAGGTACAGTCCACATACAGAACATAAGGGGGTGGAAGGGGGGCAATGAAAATAGCAACTACAAAATGAAGGTGCTTCTTCCTCTTCCTCTTCCTTCCTTCCTAAAATGTTTCTCCCTCCTCTCTCTTCCTTCTCCTCTTTATTTATTTTTATGTAAGGAGAGATTGCGAGAGACTTAACATTATCAACAGAATCCCTTCCCCTCTTTAAAAAACAAATCACAAGCTGCGACTGGGCTGGGGCCGTTGAACTAATGTTTGACATTAACCCTTTATTTCTGTTACAGTGACAGAATGCACTGATGCTCTTTAATTAAACTCACCTGAGACACTCATGCTCTACAAGAAAACCCAAACATGCTAAGTTGGGGGCGAATTATAGATGCCGCTGGGGTAGTCTTAATATCACAAAACCACTTCAAGCATGTTTGCATTTCACTTCCATTAAAATTGCTCAGAGTTTGTCTGGAAGTTGTCTGGCAATGAAGCCTGGTAAAGTTGTACATTCTGCGGAATCACAAAGGCACACAATATGTCTGTGGCCAAGTTCCACCGGCACTACCAACTAAGTCAACGGGGGGATGTGGTACCCCTTTCTGCAGATCTGTGGGCATTCTAGACTGTTTCCAAGGAAAAGGAAAAATAAGAGCTGTTCAATACTCTCCGTTCTTTCAGAGCCCTGTGCTTTCCGACTGTCCTCAGAGTGACAGCCATGTCAAAAAAGTTTGGCTGGCTTCTTTCTCTGGTGGGGTTAGAAGTAAGGCTTTACCTGAAGAAAGGTTTTGCCACTAAATGTAAAAGCTTGAAAACAACCATGCTAGGTAAAGGTTATGAGTGACAGTTATGCCAGGGCTCCGACCTGACGATGGAAGCATCTGGTAGTCAAGAGAAATTGCTGGTACTTTTGTCATCTGGCCAGTTTAAGGTCCCAGCCCTGAGGAAGGACTTCCGACCACCACCCTACTGATGAAATTAAGCAAAATTCCAATTAAATGATTCTAAAACTCTATGCTTTTCTTTTTCTTTTTTTTTTTTTTAAATCTCTTTAAGGTTTCCTATACTTAGGTATTTGAATCTATTTGAAAAGTAGGGAAGAAATTCATAGCAAGTAGACACAACGAAAGCCACTATCGCCACCTAGAGAGCATCTACCCTAACTGAAATCCAAGCAAAGCGGTGCATCCAGTAAATGAGTCCCTACTGGCAAATCTGCCCTGGAGCATAGAAAGATTAGAGCCCTTGATGCTGTACCCCCATGAACTGTTTTCGAGACTTCATTATGGTCTTTATTTTTGAAGGGGAATGTCTCTCAAACTGACTAGCCCTGGATCAGCACAGAGTATAGAGAAGCCATAAGGCTAAAGAGGGCAGAGGAGGCCTCTCCAGGATATGTTCTCCGAAATGCTCAATCTGGCTGCTCCAAACTTGAACACAAATCGGAAATGCTTTTGCTGCCCTGTGTTCCTGTCACTGCTGGAAGACCCTTCTGGCCTTCCTATCACCAGATTTGAAGCCACAGTCCCCAGGCCTGGACTCCTTTCACCCCAGGGAGCATGGGCTCCTGACAGTTGATTGGGTGGGCCCCCACTTTCTCTCCTCCCTCCCTCCCTGCCTCCCAGGAATCGCTCCCTGAGCTTTTCTGCCCCCTGCTGTTCATGTGGTAACATGCGCACACTTCTCGTGCCCCCCAATTAAAAGCAAATGAGTTCTCTCTTTCCTCTGGAAAAGGCATTCCCCAGACAGCTAATATGGAGGGCAAACAGTGACATGGATTGGGTCAATGAAAAAGAATCTGTGGCAGTTTATTTGAACTTACCTCTCCCTGGACTGGTGGAGATGGGATGTGTCTGCAAGGGTGGGAGACAGTTGACAGCAATGTCCTACGTACCTAAGCAAGGAAGAAACAAGAAAGAGGCAAAGTTATCTTTTTGGATGCAAAGAGATGCAAAAAAAAAAAAGTCAACGTCCTTGGAAATGGCTAAGGGAGACACATTCTCCGTTGTATGCACCACCCTTAATGTGAAGCTGCTGAGATGCTCTGCTTATTTCCCTAAACGTCTGTTTACCAGATAACGTGCCGCAGCGGATCCAGCCCCTCATTATCAGGCTGCCATTAGCTCCAGCACTCGGCATTGTTAGTGGGCTGAGCTCATGGCCTATTTCAGTTTTAAATTAACATTTGGCAATCACCAAGGTAATCAAAACAAATGACTCAGTCGTTTAGAATAGATTTATTAGCTGAGCCTTTCCTCCCTCTTTTCACATCTTTAGAATATTTTGCCACAGGAGGGCTCAGATCCAGACAGAATGAAGAGCACAAGTCACCAGAGGAATATTTAGAGGTGTTGCCATGGACACGAGGCACGGTGGGGCCCACCAGAAAGCAGGTGTGCCCACTGTCCATCACCAGGGCCCCACCCACCAGGCACCGGCACATCGCCACGAAACCCCGTTTCTATCAGCTGTGAAATGCAGATGGGCAAATGAAATCCAACGCAAAGGCAGGTCAGAGAGGC
>RJWH01009553.1:0-21926 GCA_004363575.1 Solenodon paradoxus | reverse complement strand
GGAAGGAGGCCACCTCACCTCTCTCCCAGGTAACCAGCCGGACCCTCCGGGGGACCCGAAGTCTGTCCGCATTCCCCATGGCTCTCTTTCCTCCCTGATGCTCAGGCTCGGGCTCAGGCTCTGAGCTCCTCACCCCTGCCCACCCTGCTCTCGGCACTGACCCCTGCAGAGCATGGAGGAGTGGGCTCCTGGGGGTGGGGGTGGGGGAATCAGGGGGAAGAGGCGGGCCAGGGAGGTGGCTGCAAACTTGGAGGCCTGGCGAGGCGGTTTCCTTCCCGGCAGCCTGTCTCTGAAGGCTGCTTTCTCTTCGCTTCAGATGAGCTACCGTATCTCAAGTGTCCTCTGCACACACGGTGCCCAGACTCACACCTGTGGCTCATGGCGAGTGCCCCACACGCAGCCACGAAAAGGCGCGTGTCTACCGTGTGCACAGAGGGTCCTGGGAGGGCGAGGGTGCAGCTGGTCTTGTATCATTCATCAGGGGCTGGGGTCAGGGCATCTTTCACTCCCCCACATCCCACCAGGCATGGGACACTGAAAGGGCAGGGCCCCACTCTGTCAGAATCACACGGTGTCGTTGTGGCCAAGCAGGGACAGAAACCACAGGGCAGGCACCTAGGCTAACAGCACTCCCGTCATCAGGGGAAGTGTCAGGAGAGAGACAGCTTCTGGGGGGCGTGTGCAAGCACTTCCATGGACCCCTCACTCAGAAGGCCCCCACGCCTGCCCAGTGCTCTGCCCGCGGCGGTGTCCTGAAACTCGTGACTTCCGAGCCAGGAGACCCACATCTTTTCATTGTCCTCTGGGCCTCGCGAGTCAGGCAGCAGGCGAACCCTACCCCCTGCCCCCAGCGTGGCAGGCGCAACTACTCAACCACCCCTGGTCTGTCTGAGAGACAGGGTCCTCCCCGGGGGAGAGGGGCGAGGGGGCCAGAGCCCCTACCAACCCCACCTCCTCTTAACCAGGGGCCCTGGGAAAGGCCTGAACACCTGCACAAGCCTCCTGGTGGCGATTTGCTTGCGTCAATCTGCCTCTGCCCTCACTGCCGTCCACCTGGTGGAAGGGTCCCAGCGCCAAACTGAGGGCACGGGACCCAGGCGGGTTCTAAGCCTGATGTGGCCAGCCCTGCTTCTGGAGAGGAGCAGCACTTCCCCAAGCAGGCCCAGGGTCAGTACGGGCAGGGGCAGCCGAGGTCTGCGGGCAACTTCGTTTTCACCGCCTGTGTCTCTCGGGAATGATGACTTCTCGGGGCTGGAGGAGTGGCATGTCGTGTGAGGCCCCGCGCCCTGCACAAAGGCTCCGACCAAGGAAAGCGGCCCTGAAGGCGGGCTCCCGGCGAGGGCAGTGTCCCGGGATGGCATCTCCTCTGAAGATGGGTCCTGGTGGAGACTGCGGACACCGGCCCTTCTTCGGAGGGGGGCGGTGGCGCCAGCCCCCGTCTTCACCCCATCCCTTCTCCTGCCACCCTCCACTGGCGCTGGAGAGGCAGTCACCTGACCACAGGACCAGGACCCTTGGGAGCTCGGGGTCCGCTGCCTGGTCAGACCCTCCACCTCCCCCACCCATCCCGAGAGCACGACCAGTGCCCACCGCGCCGCTCAGAACAGCACGGGCACCCCGTGGAGGGGGAAGCGAAGCGTCCGGTCGATTCTGCAACTTTAATGTAACACTGATACCAAAAACAGAGGACACACAACCAAAGCACACAGGGAAGCGGGGAGGGCAGAGAGCGCTCGTCCGGCATGCCTTCTCCGAGGGGTGGCCGGACACTGCCTAGAGCGCTTGGTGAGGAAGGACTCTGAGGCGGCGCTCTGGTCGGCAAGTGGGATTGCTGCGCTTCGTCAGCGGTGTCTGTCAACACGGGACACACAGGGGGCAGGCGTGTGAGTACACGGGAGACGGGCAGGGGTGTGTCGAACACACTGGTGTTGCTCCACAGCACCATCGCTCCCCCACCGCGCCCCGGCCTCCCCCCGACTTCTCCTGGCCCCTGCACGCCCCTCCTGCAGAGTCTCCTTTTGCACCGCAAAGCCTTACTGGATCCAGGAGAAGAAGCTGGCACCGGTTCTGGCGGCGTTTCTGCTCCGGATGGTGGAGCTGGTGCTAGGGCCGTCTAGGATGCTGGTGCTGGCCCCCCCGTTGGCGCCAGCACTCACCCCGGCTCTCCACGGGGCTCTCCTGTTGGCGCGGTTGCTATTCAGAATGTACTGGTGGTATCTGGCCCAGAAGGCAAAGGGGATCCTGGCCCAGGCATCGCCGAAATCTCCGTCCTCATCCCAGGTCAGGAGCTCCACTTGGATGTCATCCCAGCTCCAGCGTCCGATCAGAGCTTCCTCCCCGATATTCATCTGGGCCCTCATCTGGGCCCTGGCGTGTTCCTCGGCCATGTCCACATCCATCGTCTTGAAAGCATCATCCACGGCCTCCAGGAAATGAGCCTTCCATTCCCGGGGGTCTCGGTTCTGATACTGAGATGCGACAATGGCGGACATCCTACAGAGCTACCCCAACGTCCCCTCCCCACCCCTCCCCGATCCTGCCATCCACCCTCCTGTGCACCTTGGTCACCATGATAAAAATAAAGACCCTGGCAGCGGGCTCCCGCTACTCTGAGCCAGGACGGGGACTTCGCCCCATCGCTCACGCTGCCCAAGTCTGTGAGCTTGTGTCAGTCACCTAGGAGCCCTGGCGACCCTCGACCTGGCTCCCCACCGAGGAGGCCGAGAAGTGAGGCCTGCAGGGCGCCAGTGCCTGGCCTCTCCCTTACCTGGGCAATGAATCTCAGGACCCTCATCTTGCTGGTCTCATGGCGGGCGCGCAGGCCCCAGAGGAACTCGTACTCAGGCGGGCTGCTGTTGGGGCTCTTCTTGTATTCCAAGTACCTGAGTGTCAGAGGAATAGCAGCCTTGGATCCCAGCCAGGCCGTCCCTTCCCAGGCCTGAAGCTGCAGCTAAGCTCTGGCCGCCCGCCCGGGGACCCGCTCCCAGGGTTTCTGCCTCCAATGTTGGTTGAGGCCCTCAAAGTCCGGCCGCGGGCCCTGCCCACGTGGAGGTGCAGGGGGGACACGTGTAGGGTACTTGCTCGTAGGAAGGCCACACCAAGCGTGGTGTCCCTTGTCAATGAACCCCAATTTCTGTTGGGTGTGTTGTAAACAGAGCAGCCATTTCTTCAGGCCCCCTGCTCTGAGCACACCCACCTCAAGGGTGTATTGTCCACGCTCAAAAAACGGCAGTCAAGGCAAGAAACCAGAGCAGCGCACTGCCCGTGCGTAACTCCCGACCGTGTGAATGCGCACGTGCTCCACAGGGACCAAGGGGAGAGCGGGGGCCCTGGCCAGAAACAGGAGGGCCGGGCCCCAGGCACGGAGGAGTCCCTTACCAGGTGGGCCACGGTCAGACTTCCACTCGGAGCCCAGGTTTCCGAGACGCACAGAAGGGCCACCCCAACAGCCAACAGGGCAGACACTCAGTGAGATGGTGGCTGTCACACAGGGGCACTGTGGGATTCTCGGTGAACGCGGGGCTCCCTCTCCGGGAGGCTGCCCTGGGATTCTCTCCTTCCAATACCCACACAGCCCCACCGCCACCCACATGGGAGACCGCACGGGAAATCCCTCCAGCGTGTCACGCTATGGGCCGGGGACTGACTTTCTCGGCCAGAGCAGCACACAAGGAACACGTGCACCAGAGACACGCTCAAGTCTGCCAGTGCTTACTTCTGCTTCACAAAGTCTTCAGTGATGAGCTTCCTCAGGTCGCCAAGGAACGGGTGCCTCACCCTGCGGGCAATGAAAGGGATCCGTGACTAGAGATTGCGACGGTGCCTGCAGGCGGGTAGGCGTACTCCGTAGCGGAGTGGGGGGCCTTTTCCCAGCCTGGGGGGGGGGGGCATCCCCGCGGAGGCCTGGGCACACGGCAGAGGCCAGACGAGCAGTTGGCAGCGACGCCCTGGGCAGGTTTTGCCGGGGTCCCTAAATCAGATGCTTTCTCTGGCATCCCTTCCGGGGACGAGCAGAGAGGGGCTGAGGGCTCAGGACCCTTTGCCCAAGCACCCTGTTAAGAGCACCTGCCCTCTCTCTAACCCCAGAAGCCCCCCAACCCCCTGCACAGATCACCAGGCCACTGCGATCCTGGAGCCTCCCTGGCCCAAGGACAACACTGAGGGGCAGGAGCCAAGAGAGGCCAGGCGTACCCGGGGCGCAGTCCCATCTTGCGGAGGGCCTCCCAGAGGATGGCTGCCAGGGGAGATGGGGGACAAGAATTCAGCATGTGGAGGTGAGGCTATGGCGAACCCCACCCCCTCCCCACTTCCCCCAGCGTGGCAGGTACAACTACTCACCCTCACTGGCGCGGTTGCCATTCATGAAGATGACTCCCAGAATCACCAGGAGGAGGCTCAGCCTGGGAGTGTCCTTGGTCCTAAAGGTGCGACAAGAGGGAGCCTATCTAGAGGCCATTTGCCTGAGGGACTACAGCGGGCTGGCGCAACTAGCTTCTCCACCGCGCTAGCCTACAGGCTGCGGGACCTTTCCTCCCCGTCTGCGTGGGGCTTGCTACCGGATCCAGACAATTCACTGCTCCACCTGCGATGGCAGAGCCACTCTGTCCTTCGAATGTGGAAGCCAATGCCCAGCTCCCAGGGCTCCGCCAAGGGCAGGGTGAGGCAGGGAGCTAGCTAATGCTGGGCAAAAGAGCGTCCAGAGTCCCATCGAACCTTCCTGGCCCGTTGGCATCACGCTGGGAGCTATGCCCAGTGGGAAGCCCGCTCTGCCAAGCAGGGGCCAGGCGCTGAGCTGAGTGGGAAGAGGCAAGAAGCCTGCTGCCCCTGGAAGTTTGGGAGGGGAGCAGGGCGGGTATGAAAGCCCGGAGCCACGAGGCCTCGCCCTTCTAGCATCCCTTTCATTTCATCCCCTTCTCGCTGGGCACTGAGAGGTGTGGGTGGGAGCTGTGTGGCCCTCAAGTTCTATGGTCCCATTTCTGGGGGGCGGGGAGAGTGTGGGAGGCTGAGCAGGGAAGGGGCCCCACCAAAGAAGGCCACCACCCTCCGGTCCTTTCTCACTTTCCCAGAAGGCGCGCTGAAGAGTCCCGTGTGCAAACAAGAATGTACAGATGCTCTTCCTTGTCAATTTCCTTCAGGTGGATCCCAAACTTCTACATGGGGGAGAAAACAGATGGGGAGATCACAAATCCATGCTGTGTGTCCTGCAGGAGTCACTCAGTTCCCCACGAGGGATTTTCTTTTTCTTCCGGGGGAATCCCATGTCCTCAGGGAGTGGGGGGGAAGAGAGGATGCTGGGGACCTGCCCTGTGGGAGGCTGGCACAGGGGAAGGCCATGGGGCACACCTCACAAGAGGAGTCACTCAGCAGGAGGGACTGGTGAGAACAGGGAGGGAGTGGGAGAAGGGGGAGCTGGGGGGGGAGAGAGAGAGAGAGAGAGAGAGAGTGTGGGGGGGGGTCCAGAGCTGCCGCTGCCCCCCCCACCTCCATGCCCACCTTTTCCAGAGTATACGTTGCTCGCTCGATGATCTCTGGGAAATGTTCATCATATTCCCGGATAACGTCCTTCAGCATGTCTGCAGGGGTCCAGGGAAGCACAAGACTGAGCAAGGGCCACAGAGCTGTGCCCTCATCAGCCCTGTTACGGGGGACCACATTCAGGACCCCGCACTGAGAACAGGGAGCCATCAGCCAAGCCCGGTGGATGGGGGCATCCCACAGGAAGCTACAGAGTAGGGCTGGGGGAGAGGGGGAAGGACAGAGGCTCACGGAGAGATCACGGGGGAGGCACCTGAGCGCTTGATGGGTATCTTCTTGTAGTCCTTGATCATCAGGTATTTCACCAACTTATTTGCCTGGAGAAGGGAGAGCACACGGGAGATCAAGGATCCCATGACGGCAAAGAATGGGCCTGCCAGGGAGGAGAGGAGCGGGGCAGGGGAAGGGCACGCTTCTTACCCTCTCTTGCAGAAGGGTCACATTGCGAGGTGGCAGGCACAGTACATGCCTTGAGGGCACCTGGGACCTCGGGGCCATCGGGGGCCGAGGGCCCATTGGGGTCCGCACCGCCCTGGGGGACTGCGACGCTCTCCAGGCCGGTGGGACCGCGGGAGGCTCTCTCTCCTCCTCGCTGCTCTCATATTCGTCATCCAGGTGCTTGGACTGTAGCGGGAGAGAGAGAAGAGACCCAGCGCTACTAGACTGCCCACGCAGAAGCACCCAGCAGACATCTTAAGCAGAGCAAAGACTTGGAAACCAGCACACATCGCACAAACAGCGGCAGGCCCGTGCCGACTGCTGAGTGCCAGGCACCGAGCCACTCTCCTCCCATGGGGCCTGAGAGGAGGGACTGCCTGGAGTAGGAACACACCCACAAACTAGTGTTGAAGAAACACGGATGAGCGGAGAGGAGAAGAGGGGAGGCAGGGAAAGACAGAGGCGGCAGTGGGGAGGGGTGTGAAGACGGACAAGGGAGGTGTCACCTTCTTGGTCCTCTTGCCTCCCATCCTGGTCCAGGGCTCAGCACTGTGCTGAGCAGTGGCAGCTGCACCCTCAGGCTCAGGGACACTGGTGGTCCTCCTGGCCTTGGCAGCAGCTGCAGCCACAACATTCTGAGGCTCCACCCATCGAGTCTTGGCAAGAGCCTTCCCAGACTTGGTGGCCTTGGGCCGGGCGGCTGCCCCCTCCAAGGAAGATGCTTCCTGGGGCACACCAGAGGCAGCGCTGGGACCCTCTGTGGCAGCCTCTTGGGCCGGGGCAGGTCTCTTGGGGCGTGGGAAGGCCATGCCGCTGACACCGGCCGGCTGGGTGAAATCAAAGCCATCGCTCTGACCCAGGAAGCCCGTCTTGGGCCCGGGGGCGTCCATCTCAGAGGCACGTGGAGCCCGAGAGAAGACACCAGCAGTGCTAGGGCCCTCGGGAGAAGCCTCCAGGGCCTGGGACGCCGGCCGGGGCAGTGTGGAGCTTGCAGAAGCCCCAGGGGCGGCCACCTCACTGTTGACTGGCTTCTGGGACATGTGCGGAGAAGCCAGGCTTGTCGCCAGGGTGGCTCCCTGAGCCTGGGCAGCGGCATAGGTCGTGCTCTGGGTATCTTCTCCTGAGGCCTGACCCGGGGCCACCAGGTGCCCAGTGACCACCTGATTGTAGGCGGCACGGGCAGCGGCGGCAGCAGCCCGAGCAGCTCGGTTGGAGACAGCGGAGCGGGCTAAGTTAGCAGCACGGGCCTCCGCCTCGTTGGCAAGGGTTTCTGGATCCAGTTGCAATGCCTCTATCAGAGTCTGGGCCAGTACAGGGCTCTCCAGTTCCCAGGGCTCGTTCTGCAAGGCCAGGGAGAAGGGGAGGGGAAGGTGCACCACTGCTACACGCTGGAGTCATGCTTCCGGGGGGGCTGGCCAGCCTCCTCCCAGCAGCCAGCCCTGACCACCCCCAGACCCTCCCAAACCCTTTCTCTGGGCAGGACAGGGGCGGTTTGGGGAGACCAGGCGGTCCTTCCCAACTCTGCTCCACTCCACCGACACCTTCATCCCTCCTCCTCCCACACTCCCCTTCACAGGCCTGGGGGAAGCCCAAGGCCAGCAGGTGGCCAAGCAGGGGGGCCTCACCGCTAAGATGCGAAAGCTGGGTCCCAAGCTCCCAAAGGCTCTGAGGATGCGGATGTCAAAGCTGGTGAGGTCGCCATAGCCTCCAAAAGCACCAAATTCTTCATAGTCGTTTCCTTCAGCCATCTCTTCCTCTCCGACTTCATCGCTACCCTCATCCATGTCTTCAGTGTTGTAGCTCTCTGACTCCATGCTGTAGCTGCCCTCAGCCATGCTGTGGGTCCCAAGGAGAGAAGAGCTCAACCTGAGAGGGAGGGGGAGGCCTCTCCAAAAAAGGGGGCGGAATCCGAGGTCCCCCAGCCGCCCCCCCCCCCCCGCCTCCCCGCAATCATCAGGTTCCTAGGCAGTACAAGGTGGGGGTGACTAGGTGAGCAGGGTTGAGTCTGTCAGAGGCAGAGCCCTAAGAGAGGGATAGAGGGGGTCAGGGGAGACCCGGCAATGAAAGGGCAGGTCCCGCCTCCCCAACCCCCACTCCGGTCCTGGCGGCGAGATTTGAATAGGGGGCGGACCCGCAGCTGGGGTCTGGGCAATCCCAAAGGGGGTGCCTGGAGGCAGAAGGAGACACAAAGGGCTGGGATCGAAGGCCTGGAGCCAGGAGTGAAAGGGAGTGTGGAGGGCGTGGGGAGTGGGACGGGGGTGGGGAGGTCCCGGGGCGATGGCGGGGAGCAGAGGAGAGCAGAGAACTCAGACAAGGGGACAGCGCACAGCTCTGGGAGTCTGCATCCCAGGGCCCCTTTGGCTAGGTCTGGGTGGGGTGTCCCGCTGAAGATTCTGGTTGTAGGTGGCACGCCAAGGCTGGAGGCCACGGGCCGGGGGGAGGCGGGGAGGCTTGGTCCTAGGTGACGCCCCTCACTGGAGCGCCGGAGGGCTCAGCTCCCAGGGCTGGAACTCCGGGAGGGAGGCAAAGCGGTCAGTTCCACCCGAGTGATCTGTGAGGGCTGCCGTGGGGGTGGGGACTCGCGCTCAGGAAGCTCGGCACCTGGCACAGAGGTCAGCTTGAAGGGGTTCGGGGTGGTGGGCTCTGCTGTAAGCAGGGCTCGGATCGGGGAGCCTGGGTCTGGTGGCGTCGAGGAGGATGTCGCGCCTAGACCTCGGGTCTAATGGGGTTCGGGTTCTGAGTGCCCGCGCTTTATTCAGGCCCGGGGGGTTTGCGGGTGGGGAGGGCGCAGCGTGCCGGGTTCCGCTCGCCCTCTCCGGGTCCCGTTGGCTGGAGCCTTACCTTCCCTGGGGCTCCAATGGCGTCGGTCCTCAGCGCCAGGAAACCCGCAGCCGCGCCCTCGCCTGCCGCTGCCAGCACAGCAGCTCCGACCACCCCGCCCCTTTTCTCTGCGCACCCCCACCCCCGCCCCGTGGCTGGGCAGACTGCGCATGCGTGGACCCCTCCAACCCGCCCGCTTTCCCAACAAAAGCCCTTTCCACCAGGTCCCCACTGCGCATGTGATTCCGCGGGTGGGTGGGCGGGGGTGGCATTTTCTCCCTCCCGCCGGATTCCCCTCACCGCTCCTCTGACCGCAGGCGCACGTACTCGCACTCTGGAGTGCAGTGCGACCCACTCAGTCTCCCTACTTTTGCACAATGCTCCTCAGCCCTGCCGCCCCGCTGCCCCTAAGCTCTTCCAGTGTTGTCTGGCATACACTAAGCCCCCTTGCCCCAGCATGACCGCTAGGTCACGAATACAGAGGTCTCTAGCTGGGTCTCTGAATGCAGCCAGAGAAATGGAAATGGCCAGAAGAAGCGAGTTCCCTTTGTGTTCCCCTCCACTCTCCATCTCTATGCCCCCCCCCCCACACACACTGAGAACATCTGCTTCCTCAACTACTCTTTGCACCTTGTATGTCACAACCAGATCTGTGCTGGGACTCAGCTTCCTCTCACAGTGGCCCTGGGAGGATGGTGTCCGCATACCCATTTGACAGATCAGGTAGCTGAGGCACAGGTACTCAATGCAGGAACTGGACAAGGCCACAGAGCCAGTACACAGAAAATGCAGAATTTGGGCCTGGGTCTTCCAGACTCCAAAACCCACACTCGACCCCTGCCGTCTTCAGTTTGAGTGGCACCTTCATTCCCAACCCCCACCTCCCTGCCCTGTGAACACGTGTTCCCAACATGCAGGATTTGTGTTCCCCAGCTCATGCTCTGCGTCTGGAACCACACAGGTAGAGCCCCACCACCCCCAGTTGCACCCTTGCCTACTCTTAGTGGGTCCCTGCAGGTGTGGGAATTGCTCCCTGCCAGGGTTCTGCTCCCTGCCTGAACTGTCCGGCCTCTGGGCAGTGAGCAGCGAAAACAAGCTGCTCCTGAGGTCTTTTTGGTTTTTTATGCCTGCTTTTCCAATGTAAGTTTTTTTTTTTTTATCTATCAATCTCATTGTGGATTTCAGGGTTAGTGTTTCATGTCATTCAGTTTTCTAAACAATTTTTAATCCTTTTTTCTAGTTTTTTTTTGTATCCATTGGGATTTTCATATGAATGTTTTTCTTTTTTATCAATTTGTGGAATTCCACTGATAGGCTTTCCAATACTGACTTGCCGCTTCTGAGCTTAACCATCATGGATTGCCCTTTGTATGTATTGCCAGATTGTATTTGTTGATTGTCATTTTCCTTTATGCAAGTTTTGTGTTAAGGTTTGGGTCAAGAGTTTACTAGATAGTTAAAATAGTTGGAAACTTTACTTGTTTTACTCTCTGGAAGGTTTTTACTTATAAAATGATGCCATTTCTTCACTATTTGTTTGGAAGAATTCAGTAATTAGAGGTATTATTCCTGAAATTATCTGTGTATAGTAACTTTGTGTATCTTAGATGTATGTGTAGCTAAATGGATATTTTAAAACATAGTGCTCAGAGGAAAAAATTGACTGAAGAAAAATTTATGTACCGTCATCCTTCCAATATGATGGATTACTAAGTACTCAGTTTACTTTTCAACTTATGTGTTGATAATACACCCAAATGATAAAATTTTGCAACATGGAAACACTGTGCACACAGGACAGTGGTATCCCAGGGTAAGGATGTGAGCCCTCTGCTGGTCCAGTTCCCCCAGCTTCTTGCCTGAAGAGAGCTGAAAGGCTGCAGCATGGGGATATTGAAGACACACAGAGTCCAATAGATTACCCGGAGTAAAGGAGACAGAGTTGAGAATTCAGAGAGACCAATGAGGCTAGAGTTTTCTGGAGCAGTGGAAGGGAGAGAGCCACAAATTTTTTTTACCATCTGAGTATATTGTATGAAAATGGGGGAGTTGTGGGTGTGGTCGCTTTCCATTTTCTGGAGTGAGTTGTTATATGGATAACAGTGCCACTGTGAAGATGGGGATTTTACAAAAAAGGATATGGGGCTGAGTGAGTGTATGTGAGGGGTGGGTAAAGCAATTAACAGGTTCAAAACAGTGTCACCATGAGAAGCCGTGGAGATGTCAAGTTGGATATATGCATATCCATATATGCATGTGGATTTCAAAGATGAAGATCAAAGTGGAGTGGCAGGTTTTGGAGTTATTAGTATATTAGCATATATAGTCATATAGAATATCACATGTAGAGAGGTGGATATACAAGATGATCGATGGTTTCCTTGAGAAGTAAAGATTTAACCTGAGAGAAGGTGAATTTTTCTATTAGTTTATACCGGTTTGTCAAGGTTTTTGTCTCCAGGGTCTGGTCACTTCCCACAGAAAAGTGTTATAGAGGAAGGGCTAAGGAGATACAGGCAGCTGACAGGGCAGGTTGCTGTGCAATGTTCAGTGAAGGCCATCCAGCTAGGCAGAGTTAATATTGGTCACTGGAGAGACTCGGCTGTGGTCCTAGCAATAGATTCCATTCATACTGAGGGGTATGGGAGAACAGATCACAAAAACATATATAAAAGTATACTATGGTATGTTAACTAGAATTACTGTGGTGCGTCTTTTACCTTGTATACAAATAGTAAGCCATTATATTGTACCCCGAAAGGAATATGTTATATTACACAATACTACTACTACTACTACTACTACTACTACTACTACTACTACTACTACTACTAATTCCACTGTGATTTTGGTGAAAAGTACTGGTTCAAACTGGGGAGAACACAGCATTTCCTGCTCCCCCAAGGAGGCTCTTCAGTCGTTCTGGAAGCACAGCACATGCAGTTCTCAGATAGGACCTAGTAAGTCTCCTTGTGCTCCCAATTTGCATATTACGAAGCCAGACTCAGAGAAGTGGAGTGAACAGAATGGGTTCACACAGCTAGTGACAGGCATGGTACCGCAGTACTGGAATTCTGAAGCCCGCCAGGCTTATTTCTACAAGAACACAGCTGTCCTAGTCCACAGTACTGGAAGGGACCCCGGGCAAACATTTAGTCTGAATCCATAATTGCATTCGCTCAGAAACACAAATGCCTGATTGTCCTGGCTGCTCCAGTGGGCACCAGGAAGACCTCAGGAGCAGCTTGTTTTCGCTGCTCACTGCCCAGAGGCCGGACAGTTCAGGCAGGGAGCAGAACCCTGGCAGGGAGCAATTCCCACACCTGCAGGGACCCACTAAGAGTAGGCAAGGGTGCAACTGGGGGTGGTGGGGCTCTACCTGTGTGGTTCCAGACGCAGAGCATGAGCTGGGGAACACAAATCCTGCATGTTGGGAACACGTGTTCACAGGGCAGGGAGGTGGGGGTTGGGAATGAAGGTGCCACTCAAACTGAAGACGGCAGGGGTCGAGTGTGGGTTTTGGAGTCTGGAAGACCCAGGCCCAAATTCTGCATTTTCTGTGTACTGGCTCTGTGGCCTTGTCCAGTTCCTGCATTGAGTACCTGTGCCTCAGCTACCTGATCTGTCAAATGGGTATGCGGACACCATCCTCCCAGGGCCACTGTGAGAGGAAGCTGAGTCCCAGCACAGATCTGGTTGTGACATACAAGGTGCAAAGAGTAGTTGAGGAAGCAGATGTTCTCAGTGTGTGTGGGGGGGGGGGCATAGAGATGGAGAGTGGAGGGGAACACAAAGGGAACTCGCTTCTTCTGGCCATTTCCATTTCTCTGGCTGCATTCAGAGACCCAGCTAGAGACCTCTGTATTCGTGACCTAGCGGTCATGCTGGGGCAAGGGGGCTTAGTGTATGCCAGACAACACTGGAAGAGCTTAGGGGCAGCGGGGCGGCAGGGCTGAGGAGCATTGTGCAAAAGTAGGGAGACTGAGTGGGTCGCACTGCACTCCAGAGTGCGAGTACGTGCGCCTGCGGTCAGAGGAGCGGTGAGGGGAATCCGGCGGGAGGGAGAAAATGCCACCCCCGCCCACCCATCCGCGGAATCACATGCGCAGTGGGGACCTGGTGGAAAGGGCTTTTGTTGGGAAAGCGGGCGGGTTGGAGGGGTCCACGCATGCGCAGTCTGCCCAGCCACGGGGCGGGGGTGGGGGTGCGCAGAGAAAAGGGGCGGGGTGGTCGGAGCTGCTGTGCTGGCAGCGGCAGGCGAGGGCGCGGCTGCGGGTTTCCTGGCGCTGAGGACCGACGCCATTGGAGCCCCAGGGAAGGTAAGGCTCCAGCCAACGGGACCCGGAGAGGGCGAGCGGAACCCGGCACGCTGCGCCCTCCCCACCCGCAAACCCCCCGGGCCTGAATAAAGCGCGGGCACTCAGAACCCGAACCCCATTAGACCCGAGGTCTAGGCGCGACATCCTCCTCGACGCCACCAGACCCAGGCTCCCCGATCCGAGCCCTGCTTACAGCAGAGCCCACCACCCCGAACCCCTTCAAGCTGACCTCTGTGCCAGGTGCCGAGCTTCCTGAGCGCGAGTCCCCACCCCCACGGCAGCCCTCACAGATCACTCGGGTGGAACTGACCGCTTTGCCTCCCTCCCGGAGTTCCAGCCCTGGGAGCTGAGCCCTCCGGCGCTCCAGTGAGGGGCGTCACCTAGGACCAAGCCTCCCCGCCTCCCCCCGGCCCGTGGCCTCCAGCCTTGGCGTGCCACCTACAACCAGAATCTTCAGCGGGACACCCCACCCAGACCTAGCCAAAGGGGCCCTGGGATGCAGACTCCCAGAGCTGTGCGCTGTCCCCTTGTCTGAGTTCTCTGCTCTCCTCTGCTCCCCGCCATCGCCCCGGGACCTCCCCACCCCCGTCCCACTCCCCACGCCCTCCACACTCCCTTTCACTCCTGGCTCCAGGCCTTCGATCCCAGCCCTTTGTGTCTCCTTCTGCCTCCAGGCACCCCCTTTGGGATTGCCCAGACCCCAGCTGCGGGTCCGCCCCCTATTCAAATCTCGCCGCCAGGACCGGAGTGGGGGTTGGGGAGGCGGGACCTGCCCTTTCATTGCCGGGTCTCCCCTGACCCCCTCTATCCCTCTCTTAGGGCTCTGCCTCTGACAGACTCAACCCTGCTCACCTAGTCACCCCCACCTTGTACTGCCTAGGAACCTGATGATTGCGGGGAGGCGGGGGGGGGGGGGCGGCTGGGGGACCTCGGATTCCGCCCCCTTTTTTGGAGAGGCCTCCCCCTCCCTCTCAGGTTGAGCTCTTCTCTCCTTGGGACCCACAGCATGGCTGAGGGCAGCTACAGCATGGAGTCAGAGAGCTACAACACTGAAGACATGGATGAGGGTAGCGATGAAGTCGGAGAGGAAGAGATGGCTGAAGGAAACGACTATGAAGAATTTGGTGCTTTTGGAGGCTATGGCGACCTCACCAGCTTTGACATCCGCATCCTCAGAGCCTTTGGGAGCTTGGGACCCAGCTTTCGCATCTTAGCGGTGAGGCCCCCCTGCTTGGCCACCTGCTGGCCTTGGGCTTCCCCCAGGCCTGTGAAGGGGAGTGTGGGAGGAGGAGGGATGAAGGTGTCGGTGGAGTGGAGCAGAGTTGGGAAGGACCGCCTGGTCTCCCCAAACCGCCCCTGTCCTGCCCAGAGAAAGGGTTTGGGAGGGTCTGGGGGTGGTCAGGGCTGGCTGCTGGGAGGAGGCTGGCCAGCCCCCCCGGAAGCATGACTCCAGCGTGTAGCAGTGGTGCACCTTCCCCTCCCCTTCTCCCTGGCCTTGCAGAACGAGCCCTGGGAACTGGAGAGCCCTGTACTGGCCCAGACTCTGATAGAGGCATTGCAACTGGATCCAGAAACCCTTGCCAACGAGGCGGAGGCCCGTGCTGCTAACTTAGCCCGCTCCGCTGTCTCCAACCGAGCTGCTCGGGCTGCTGCCGCCGCTGCCCGTGCCGCCTACAATCAGGTGGTCACTGGGCACCTGGTGGCCCCGGGTCAGGCCTCAGGAGAAGATACCCAGAGCACGACCTATGCCGCTGCCCAGGCTCAGGGAGCCACCCTGGCGACAAGCCTGGCTTCTCCGCACATGTCCCAGAAGCCAGTCAACAGTGAGGTGGCCGCCCCTGGGGCTTCTGCAAGCTCCACACTGCCCCGGCCGGCGTCCCAGGCCCTGGAGGCTTCTCCCGAGGGCCCTAGCACTGCTGGTGTCTTCTCTCGGGCTCCACGTGCCTCTGAGATGGACGCCCCCGGGCCCAAGACGGGCTTCCTGGGTCAGAGCGATGGCTTTGATTTCACCCAGCCGGCCGGTGTCAGCGGCATGGCCTTCCCACGCCCCAAGAGACCTGCCCCGGCCCAAGAGGCTGCCACAGAGGGTCCCAGCGCTGCCTCTGGTGTGCCCCAGGAAGCATCTTCCTTGGAGGGGGCAGCCGCCCGGCCCAAGGCCACCAAGTCTGGGAAGGCTCTTGCCAAGACTCGATGGGTGGAGCCTCAGAATGTTGTGGCTGCAGCTGCTGCCAAGGCCAGGAGGACCACCAGTGTCCCTGAGCCTGAGGGTGCAGCTGCCACTGCTCAGCACAGTGCTGAGCCCTGGACCAGGATGGGAGGCAAGAGGACCAAGAAGGTGACACCTCCCTTGTCCGTCTTCACACCCCTCCCCACTGCCGCCTCTGTCTTTCCCTGCCTCCCCTCTTCTCCTCTCCGCTCATCCGTGTTTCTTCAACACTAGTTTGTGGGTGTGTTCCTACTCCAGGCAGTCCCTCCTCTCAGGCCCCATGGGAGGAGAGTGGCTCGGTGCCTGGCACTCAGCAGTCGGCACGGGCCTGCCGCTGTTTGTGCGATGTGTGCTGGTTTCCAAGTCTTTGCTCTGCTTAAGATGTCTGCTGGGTGCTTCTGCGTGGGCAGTCTAGTAGCGCTGGGTCTCTTCTCTCTCTCCCGCTACAGTCCAAGCACCTGGATGACGAATATGAGAGCAGCGAGGAGGAGAGAGAGCCTCCCGCGGTCCCACCGGCCTGGAGAGCGTCGCAGTCCCCCAGGGCGGTGCGGACCCCAATGGGCCCTCGGCCCCCGATGGCCCCGAGGTCCCAGGTGCCCTCAAGGCATGTACTGTGCCTGCCACCTCGCAATGTGACCCTTCTGCAAGAGAGGGTAAGAAGCGTGCCCTTCCCCTGCCCCGCTCCTCTCCTCCCTGGCAGGCCCATTCTTTGCCGTCATGGGATCCTTGATCTCCCGTGTGCTCTCCCTTCTCCAGGCAAATAAGTTGGTGAAATACCTGATGATCAAGGACTACAAGAAGATACCCATCAAGCGCTCAGGTGCCTCCCCCGTGATCTCTCCGTGAGCCTCTGTCCTTCCCCCTCTCCCCCAGCCCTACTCTGTAGCTTCCTGTGGGATGCCCCCATCCACCGGGCTTGGCTGATGGCTCCCTGTTCTCAGTGCGGGGTCCTGAATGTGGTCCCCCGTAACAGGGCTGATGAGGGCACAGCTCTGTGGCCCTTGCTCAGTCTTGTGCTTCCCTGGACCCCTGCAGACATGCTGAAGGACGTTATCCGGGAATATGATGAACATTTCCCAGAGATCATCGAGCGAGCAACGTATACTCTGGAAAAGGTGGGCATGGAGGTGGGGGGGGCAGCGGCAGCTCTGGACCCCCCCCCACACTCTCTCTCTCTCTCTCTCTCTCTCCCCCCCCAGCTCCCCCTTCTCCCACTCCCTCCCTGTTCTCACCAGTCCCTCCTGCTGAGTGACTCCTCTTGTGAGGTGTGCCCCATGGCCTTCCCCTGTGCCAGCCTCCCACAGGGCAGGTCCCCAGCATCCTCTCTTCCCCCCCACTCCCTGAGGACATGGGATTCCCCCGGAAGAAAAAGAAAATCCCTCGTGGGGAACTGAGTGACTCCTGCAGGACACACAGCATGGATTTGTGATCTCCCCATCTGTTTTCTCCCCCATGTAGAAGTTTGGGATCCACCTGAAGGAAATTGACAAGGAAGAGCATCTGTACATTCTTGTTTGCACACGGGACTCTTCAGCGCGCCTTCTGGGAAAGTGAGAAAGGACCGGAGGGTGGTGGCCTTCTTTGGTGGGGCCCCTTCCCTGCTCAGCCTCCCACACTCTCCCCGCCCCCCAGAAATGGGACCATAGAACTTGAGGGCCACACAGCTCCCACCCACACCTCTCAGTGCCCAGCGAGAAGGGGATGAAATGAAAGGGATGCTAGAAGGGCGAGGCCTCGTGGCTCCGGGCTTTCATACCCGCCCTGCTCCCCTCCCAAACTTCCAGGGGCAGCAGGCTTCTTGCCTCTTCCCACTCAGCTCAGCGCCTGGCCCCTGCTTGGCAGAGCGGGCTTCCCACTGGGCATAGCTCCCAGCGTGATGCCAACGGGCCAGGAAGGTTCGATGGGACTCTGGACGCTCTTTTGCCCAGCATTAGCTAGCTCCCTGCCTCACCCTGCCCTTGGCGGAGCCCTGGGAGCTGGGCATTGGCTTCCACATTCGAAGGACAGAGTGGCTCTGCCATCGCAGGTGGAGCAGTGAATTGTCTGGATCCGGTAGCAAGCCCCACGCAGACGGGGAGGAAAGGTCCCGCAGCCTGTAGGCTAGCGCGGTGGAGAAGCTAGTTGCGCCAGCCCGCTGTAGTCCCTCAGGCAAATGGCCTCTAGATAGGCTCCCTCTTGTCGCACCTTTAGGACCAAGGACACTCCCAGGCTGAGCCTCCTCCTGGTGATTCTGGGAGTCATCTTCATGAATGGCAACCGCGCCAGTGAGGGTGAGTAGTTGTACCTGCCACGCTGGGGGAAGTGGGGAGGGGGTGGGGTTCGCCATAGCCTCACCTCCACATGCTGAATTCTTGTCCCCCATCTCCCCTGGCAGCCATCCTCTGGGAGGCCCTCCGCAAGATGGGACTGCGCCCCGGGTACGCCTGGCCTCTCTTGGCTCCTGCCCCTCAGTGTTGTCCTTGGGCCAGGGAGGCTCCAGGATCGCAGTGGCCTGGTGATCTGTGCAGGGGGTTGGGGGGCTTCTGGGGTTAGAGAGAGGGCAGGTGCTCTTAACAGGGTGCTTGGGCAAAGGGTCCTGAGCCCTCAGCCCCTCTCTGCTCGTCCCCGGAAGGGATGCCAGAGAAAGCATCTGATTTAGGGACCCCGGCAAAACCTGCCCAGGGCGTCGCTGCCAACTGCTCGTCTGGCCTCTGCCGTGTGCCCAGGCCTCCGCGGGGATGCCCCCCCCCCCCAGGCTGGGAAAAGGCCCCCCACTCCGCTACGGAGTACGCCTACCCGCCTGCAGGCACCGTCGCAATCTCTAGTCACGGATCCCTTTCATTGCCCGCAGGGTGAGGCACCCGTTCCTTGGCGACCTGAGGAAGCTCATCACTGAAGACTTTGTGAAGCAGAAGTAAGCACTGGCAGACTTGAGCGTGTCTCTGGTGCACGTGTTCCTTGTGTGCTGCTCTGGCCGAGAAAGTCAGTCCCCGGCCCATAGCGTGACACGCTGGAGGGATTTCCCGTGCGGTCTCCCATGTGGGTGGCGGTGGGGCTGTGTGGGTATTGGAAGGAGAGAATCCCAGGGCAGCCTCCCGGAGAGGGAGCCCCGCGTTCACCGAGAATCCCACAGTGCCCCTGTGTGACAGCCACCATCTCACTGAGTGTCTGCCCTGTTGGCTGTTGGGGTGGCCCTTCTGTGCGTCTCGGAAACCTGGGCTCCGAGTGGAAGTCTGACCGTGGCCCACCTGGTAAGGGACTCCTCCGTGCCTGGGGCCCGGCCCTCCTGTTTCTGGCCAGGGCCCCCGCTCTCCCCTTGGTCCCTGTGGAGCACGTGCGCATTCACACGGTCGGGAGTTACGCACGGGCAGTGCGCTGCTCTGGTTTCTTGCCTTGACTGCCGTTTTTTGAGCGTGGACAATACACCCTTGAGGTGGGTGTGCTCAGAGCAGGGGGCCTGAAGAAATGGCTGCTCTGTTTACAACACACCCAACAGAAATTGGGGTTCATTGACAAGGGACACCACGCTTGGTGTGGCCTTCCTACGAGCAAGTACCCTACACGTGTCCCCCCTGCACCTCCACGTGGGCAGGGCCCGCGGCCGGACTTTGAGGGCCTCAACCAACATTGGAGGCAGAAACCCTGGGAGCGGGTCCCCGGGCGGGCGGCCAGAGCTTAGCTGCAGCTTCAGGCCTGGGAAGGGACGGCCTGGCTGGGATCCAAGGCTGCTATTCCTCTGACACTCAGGTACTTGGAATACAAGAAGAGCCCCAACAGCAGCCCGCCTGAGTACGAGTTCCTCTGGGGCCTGCGCGCCCGCCATGAGACCAGCAAGATGAGGGTCCTGAGATTCATTGCCCAGGTAAGGGAGAGGCCAGGCACTGGCGCCCTGCAGGCCTCACTTCTCGGCCTCCTCGGTGGGGAGCCAGGTCGAGGGTCGCCAGGGCTCCTAGGTGACTGACACAAGCTCACAGACTTGGGCAGCGTGAGCGATGGGGCGAAGTCCCCGTCCTGGCTCAGAGTAGCGGGAGCCCGCTGCCAGGGTCTTTATTTTTATCATGGTGACCAAGGTGCACAGGAGGGTGGATGGCAGGATCGGGGAGGGGTGGGGAGGGGACGTTGGGGTAGCTCTGTAGGATGTCCGCCATTGTCGCATCTCAGTATCAGAACCGAGACCCCCGGGAATGGAAGGCTCATTTCCTGGAGGCCGTGGATGATGCTTTCAAGACGATGGATGTGGACATGGCCGAGGAACACGCCAGGGCCCAGATGAGGGCCCAGATGAATATCGGGGAGGAAGCTCTGATCGGACGCTGGAGCTGGGATGACATCCAAGTGGAGCTCCTGACCTGGGATGAGGACGGAGATTTCGGCGATGCCTGGGCCAGGATCCCCTTTGCCTTCTGGGCCAGATACCACCAGTACATTCTGAATAGCAACCGCGCCAACAGGAGAGCCCCGTGGAGAGCCGGGGTGAGTGCTGGCGCCAACGGGGGGGCCAGCACCAGCATCCTAGACGGCCCTAGCACCAGCTCCACCATCCGGAGCAGAAACGCCGCCAGAACCGGTGCCAGCTTCTTCTCCTGGATCCAGTAAGGCTTTGCGGTGCAAAAGGAGACTCTGCAGGAGGGGCGTGCAGGGGCCAGGAGAAGTCGGGGGGAGGCCGGGGCGCGGTGGGGGAGCGATGGTGCTGTGGAGCAACACCAGTGTGTTCGACACACCCCTGCCCGTCTCCCGTGTACTCACACGCCTGCCCCCTGTGTGTCCCGTGTTGACAGACACCGCTGACGAAGCGCAGCAATCCCACTTGCCGACCAGAGCGCCGCCTCAGAGTCCTTCCTCACCAAGCGCTCTAGGCAGTGTCCGGCCACCCCTCGGAGAAGGCATGCCGGACGAGCGCTCTCTGCCCTCCCCGCTTCCCTGTGTGCTTTGGTTGTGTGTCCTCTGTTTTTGGTATCAGTGTTACATTAAAGTTGCAGAATCGACCGGACGCTTCGCTTCCCCCTCCACGGGGTGCCCGTGCTGTTCTGAGCGGCGCGGTGGGCACTGGTCGTGCTCTCGGGATGGGTGGGGGAGGTGGAGGGTCTGACCAGGCAGCGGACCCCGAGCTCCCAAGGGTCCTGGTCCTGTGGTCAGGTGACTGCCTCTCCAGCGCCAGTGGAGGGTGGCAGGAGAAGGGATGGGGTGAAGACGGGGGCTGGCGCCACCGCCCCCCTCCGAAGAAGGGCCGGTGTCCGCAGTCTCCACCAGGACCCATCTTCAGAGGAGATGCCATCCCGGGACACTGCCCTCGCCGGGAGCCCGCCTTCAGGGCCGCTTTCCTTGGTCGGAGCCTTTGTGCAGGGCGCGGGGCCTCACACGACATGCCACTCCTCCAGCCCCGAGAAGTCATCATTCCCGAGAGACACAGGCGGTGAAAACGAAGTTGCCCGCAGACCTCGGCTGCCCCTGCCCGTACTGACCCTGGGCCTGCTTGGGGAAGTGCTGCTCCTCTCCAGAAGCAGGGCTGGCCACATCAGGCTTAGAACCCGCCTGGGTCCCGTGCCCTCAGTTTGGCGCTGGGACCCTTCCACCAGGTGGACGGCAGTGAGGGCAGAGGCAGATTGACGCAAGCAAATCGCCACCAGGAGGCTTGTGCAGGTGTTCAGGCCTTTCCCAGGGCCCCTGGTTAAGAGGAGGTGGGGTTGGTAGGGGCTCTGGCCCCCTCGCCCCTCTCCCCCGGGGAGGACCCTGTCTCTCAGACAGACCAGGGGTGGTTGAGTAGTTGCGCCTGCCACGCTGGGGGCAGGGGGTAGGGTTCGCCTGCTGCCTGACTCGCGAGGCCCAGAGGACAATGAAAAGATGTGGGTCTCCTGGCTCGGAAGTCACGAGTTTCAGGACACCGCCGCGGGCAGAGCACTGGGCAGGCGTGGGGGCCTTCTGAGTGAGGGGTCCATGGAAGTGCTTGCACACGCCCCCCAGAAGCTGTCTCTCTCCTGACACTTCCCCTGATGACGGGAGTGCTGTTAGCCTAGGTGCCTGCCCTGTGGTTTCTGTCCCTGCTTGGCCACAACGACACCGTGTGATTCTGACAGAGTGGGGCCCTGCCCTTTCAGTGTCCCATGCCTGGTGGGATGTGGGGGAGTGAAAGATGCCCTGACCCCAGCCCCTGATGAATGATACAAGACCAGCTGCACCCTCGCCCTCCCAGGACCCTCTGTGCACACGGTAGACACGCGCCTTTTCGTGGCTGCGTGTGGGGCACTCGCCATGAGCCACAGGTGTGAGTCTGGGCACCGTGTGTGCAGAGGACACTTGAGATACGGTAGCTCATCTGAAGCGAAGAGAAAGCAGCCTTCAGAGACAGGCTGCCGGGAAGGAAACCGCCTCGCCAGGCCTCCAAGTTTGCAGCCACCTCCCTGGCCCGCCTCTTCCCCCTGATTCCCCCACCCCCACCCCCAGGAGCCCACTCCTCCATGCTCTGCAGGGGTCAGTGCCGAGAGCAGGGTGGGCAGGGGTGAGGAGCTCAGAGCCTGAGCCCGAGCCTGAGCATCAGGGAGGAAAGAGAGCCATGGGGAATGCGGACAGACTTCGGGTCCCCCGGAGGGTCCGGCTGGTTACCTGGGAGAGAGGTGAGGTGGCCTCCTTCC
>RJWH01009552.1:0-21743 GCA_004363575.1 Solenodon paradoxus | reverse complement strand
GGGGGGGAGGAGGGAGAGGAGGAGGAAAAGAAGAAAAGAAGAAGAAATTCTATCTTGCTCTGATTGAAAAAGCTCTCTTGATGAATCCTTTTGTGAAAATGTCTATGTCTTCCCTTGCCTAATATGGTAATGAGCTGGAACACTGGACCACCCAAGACGGGACACAAGTAAATGTGGGCATTAGGGAGTATATTGTTACATGCATTCGCCTAGACACACCGAGCATGCATTCTCAACAACTTGTAATGACAGTTGAACATTTATTTGAAGAAAGGGCAGTATATATCAATAATAGGTAGTTGTTGATATTTCAGTGTGAAATTCATTGTTTTGTTAACCATAGACATTCTGTCCTACTCGTATGCTTCTGTATGCTCTGATAAAGCAATACATTTTTCCTCTATTGGCTTAAATCTAATTGCTTGGGTTTTTGAAAGCTATTTGTGCTAATAAAACCCATGAGAGACAAATAATATCAAGTAAAATGAGCAAACTATTAAACTGAGAAGAAATCAGCATTAATATCCTGTACTCGTCCTGACAGATAAGCTGTGGCCAAGTGGCAGCCATATTGATCACACGTTAAGTTTTCAGAAACTGAGCAGTAGCCATTGCTTATGGAAACCGATAGGAAAGCTACTTTTCACATCTTATCATTGATGATCCAAAGAAAAAAATTTTATGGTTTGCTGTTCAAGTACTTAGAAATTTATGCTTTATGTTCCTCCCCAAACTATAAGGACTAAGCAGGATGTGATTCAGAAGGAAACAAGCACAATTCCTATTTGGTTTCCTGGGCAGCCTTCCAAGCAAGTTCTCCTCACTGCAGCTTTGTAGTATGACAAAGAGATCGCTGCCCCAGGTGGTGTAGCAGCAAGATGCCTTCACACTGCAGGAGAAACTCATCAAGGAAAATCAGCTTGGTGATTTTCAGAATATTTTCAGAAATATTACCGAAGTGATTTGGAGTGATGGTGTTTCAGAAGGGAACTGCTAAGAAGAATTCAAAAGATCGCCTAGGTTGACAGCTGTGATGAAGAGACATTCTTTCTGCTGATAAAATCCTCTCATCATTTTCTTAACCATCCATTCCCACGTCTGTGATTTTAGAATTTCAGTGGACTTCATTTCATTTATTATGTGTTAGTTAAACATAATAGGAGAGTATATTAAATTATATTTTCCCTTTCATCTGCAAACCTTGTAAAATAGATGAAGATACTACCTTTTTATTTTTGGTTATCAAAACAAGAAATGATACAGTTCTAACATTAGACTTCTATTAATGAGAAGGTCAGTGTTACCATCTACACTTTTATACATTTTCAAAGAAAAGAATGAACTTCATATAGTTTTTATTTAAATCTATGTAGACTATTCTTATAATCATCCCAACCAAATTGATCATTCTCATATCACCAGAATTTACAAATGTATGACCTAAAAAGAAATTTTAGTTCAAAATATTTTGTTAGTATTAGGATAAATAAATACCATGACTTAATGTTTCTGTAGCAGTTGTATTACTTTATAGAGTGGATTGTCATTGACATGAGATACACAAAATGGAATGTGACAGTTAAAAATGTAAAATGAGAATTTGCAGTTATCTGTAAAATGTATATTTCCTACTTAATGGCAACATGGTCAATAAGTGCAGGAGCATTTCATAATGATGCTCAGATGTCCAGCGTCATTTAAATCAGGCACTCCCAATTTTCTCTTTCTGTGATGAAACCAGGGCTTATTTTATCCACTATAAATTAATATTTCTAAATGTAAAAATAGAACCCCAAGACTTTAATGTACTAATTCTCCTGATTCTTGATATGATCATTCAGAAACATCTATCTTACCTACTCAATTGGAAGCTATTTAACAATAGGAATTCGATCTGTCCTGTCTCTCTGAATATTATTGGAGAGGTCATTGGTACCTTGGCTGAGATCAAAATATTTTTCTCAAAATAAGTTCGAGAAACATCTGTAGCCACTGATATCATGAGGAACTCTATTATTTTGAGTGTGACTTCTCTTTATTTGTTGAAATTACTGACCAGGTGTACTTTGGTGGTTAACTGAGATTGATATAAAGTATGCACATCAATTTTAGTCCAAGTCATCTTTTAATAGATGGATTTTGGTACTATGATAAATTAATTTTACTAGGTGGCATTTTGAGTTCCATGTTGCTGTTAAAAGACTGTGTGAGTTGAAGCGATGGCGCTGTATTACGAGTAGCCAGTTACTCCTGATGCCTGGATTGGCTCTGGTTAAATGGGTCGTAACTAAAGGAATCATTTCAAAGAGAAAGGCTGCTTTTCCCTATGAAGGGCAATTCTGAGAAATCATCATAGTCTCAGATGTATCCTTTAGAGTACAGGCAATTGATTGTAGGTACCCTCAAAAGTTATCAACTTTTCAAGATTGATTCACATTCATCAAAAGTAGTTGAAATTGAGAGAAACCAATCATAGACGGTGAAATTAACTTTATAATGACTGAAAGATTCTTTTTGGTATTCAAGTACTTGAGAAATTAGAATGCTCATCATAATTGATTTCTGAGTATTGATTAGAGCATTTGGATGTTGATGACACGAAGATCCTAGGTTCATAGTGTGAGAAGAATAAAGCTTTTTTCCAATATGAATTTACATTTTTAACAGACTCACGCTTCATTATATGCATTTATACAAATTCATGTTTTCTTTTTATTAAAAATTATTTGACATGGTTTACTACATGTGATGTCAAATAAGGTAAGATTTTAAGAACCTCATTCTAGTGCCTGGAATTAAATATATATATATATATGTATATATATATATATATATATATATATACACACACACACATATAAGACCTTTCCCAATAAATGTATATATGTCTGTCCATCTATCTATCTATGTATCTCTCTATCTGTACACATACGCATATACACATGTGCAAATATTTACAGGTATTTGTCAAAACCGCTGTGAAATATTCTAATCAAGTTTACAGGGGAGACACACTTTTCATCTCACCTGCTTGTTTGATTCAAGCACGTGGTATGAGATCAGGGCCTAGACTAAAGCTTAGCTTCCAAAATAATCTGATTTCTTGGTCCTAAATAATTCAACTCTAAGTTGAATCCTTTGTTTTTTCTAAATGATTAGAGATTGAACTGGTATACCTGATAGAAGATCTAGGACAAAATTCTACAATCTAAAAGAATGAGCTGTATATAATCCTAAAGAACGAACAAGAACATTTATTTGTAGATTTATATTAGAAACCAAATCAATTTAACACAGCTTCTATTTTTTGCCATCAGTATAATTCAATAAAACATAAAATCTACGAAACAAGTTCAAAGATGAGATAAAACAACAATCTGAGACAACAGACTGAGATGAAAAGGCAGCTGGCTGAGAGGCGGAAATAGAGAAAGAGCCACATGAGATAAGAAACAGTGCGAAGAAACTGAAATTGCTATTTCAAAGGAGCTTAGTATCCCTGGTTTAAAATGTCATCCTACTAGGAGAACCTAACAGATTTTACACACCTTTTTGTTCTAAAGAATTCCTAAAGAAATACCTTTTACAATACTGAAAATACAGACTGATAGAAAACTAATCATAGAGAAAATAATTAAGAGGTACTTTTACTAGGATTAAAAATTATTACATAAAATTGTTCTGCAGTTTGTCTCAAGATCATTGCGTTTACTTTCTTTCTGCTTGGAAAATTCTTCCTGTCACCCCACTCTCTTTTAATGGTTTGGTGTATTGATGCCTACTGATTTTTCATATCTCTGTGCAAAGGTCACAAACTCAGAGAAGCTTTTGCTGAAGGCTAGATTAGATTGGATCCCGTTTTATAGTGTCTCCTGACAAGGGGCTAACCCATTACAATAAAACATACATACCAGCAGAAGGAAATTTTTCTCTTCCCTGAGATATCCACAGAATCTGGGATAGTGGTTGACTCAAAGAGAACAATCAATGAGTATTTGCTATCTATATGCATTACTGATTAAGTGGCATTTATCAGAATCTGGTTTGTTATTATTATTATTTTTTTATGTATAGTAGTTTGATTCTCTGTTTCCTTATTTACTCTCGTGGAGCTAGGGATATATGTGTTCTGTGTCTGTTTTGACTACTATTATATATAAGCACCAAACCGAATACTTGGAACATAATAGACAATCAATATTTGTGGAATATTTATTAGGTATTGAAGAAGCACCATTGGCAGAGGCAGAAACCTGGAAAGATAAGGTAGCACTAACCACTAGGAATTGTGGCTATTCAAGTGCCTGAGACAGTCAAGCTGTGAGGAAAAGAGGAAGAGAGAGCTGTTAAGGAGCAGACTTCTCCTGTGTAGAAGAATAATGGAATCTTGGAGGAGTACATTTTAACTCATTCTCCTCTTGAAGCCTGTAAATATCATTCAATACATCAATAGATGGAGAGTGGCATGAAAGCAATCTACTTCCCTGTTAACAAATTCCAATTTTATTAAGACTATATATTGTCTGACTCTCTGAGGCTATATAAGGATTGTTTTGAATGGGTCAGTTGAACATTTATAAAGACAGTAAGAGTAAAGAAAAATATTCAGATGTACAGAATTCCTCCGAAAATAATTTACAAGACTGAAGAAATTTTGTAAAGTCATTGTCCTCCTCAGAACAATGTTCAAGGGTATGGAGCTCCATGGATTAGGAACAGATTCATAAGGAAAGACTGACGAGATAAAAGTGTACCTGATTGTTATACATTAGGAAAATGGATGAGATAGGGGAGAACTTCAAAGAAACTAAAATGCCATAGCAGAAATAAATCAACTTTAGACACGGTAAAAATCAAAACCTGTTTAGAGGGCATGGGTAACATGAAAATGGAAACATGGGAATTTCTTCCAAATATATACTAAAAAGAAGAAGACTATCAAAATTATGAGAAATCAGATGAAAATTATGAACATTTTACATTGGACGCTAATGCACAGATTTGAGGCATTTTGAATGAAAAATTGGAATAAATGGATCAACAATAGCAGAAGAACATTTCTTTAACAAACTACCTGACAGTGCAAATCAGAAAGAACATGATATCTTCAAAGTTAAACCATGGAAATTCATTAGCACTAGGATATCTTCAGGCAAAAAATTTTAGTTACATTGATAAAAGAGAAAGAAATTAATGTTATAGTCAATAAATTGCTGAAATAAAGGAAAGCTAAGTCTGCTATACTTAATCTGGTAATGTTTACTGTTATTTAGCAAATGCATATGTAAAGCAAATGATTCACTGCTCATTGTTCCATGTGTGTTTCTCATATATTAATTTATTTTGTAAGAAAAATTATTTAGATTATATTTGTAGAGAAATGTAATCAAACTTTTAGCAGCTATAAACAAATGTTTATCTGCCAAACCTCTAGAGAAGATAAGGACAAATGAAATGCATTGAGGAAAGAGTAAGAATGTGTAAATACATAGGAGGAAGAAAACAGGATAGCACAAATAAAAACAAGTTATTTTATTACAAAAGATGAAGACATGGCCTTGTGGCTCAGGTACTAAGTTGGTGGCCAGGGTGTGGATCAGGTAAAGCCTATGGATTTAGGTTTGTGACCTGGGGGGTGGGGGGTGGGGAAGGTTGACAACAACAACAACAACAAAAAAAGTGATTTCTCCTTCTTTTCCTTCCTTAAAAAGGCTTCATCCTCTATTTCCTTCCCCTCTAAAAAACAAAATAAAAGAAGATAAATGGAAATAAAATGAAAGACTTGTTAACTGAATTAAAATTATTTATGATTTACATGTCATGACAAAGCAAATGTTTTATGAACATGGAATGCAAAAATTGGTTATTTTTTAAATTTTATTGAAGGACCATTGCATCATACCATTATATTAGTTGAAAGTGTACCTCATCATGAATCAACCACTGTATGAAGTTTACCAGCAACAGTCCAATTCTCTTGTTCACCTTATAGTTGAGCCCTCTCCCTGCATTTTGCCCATATTCCTGGGGTCTCTTATTTCAAAGCAAGCAAAACGAAGAATGCAAGGGATAATAATACTAGACGAATGAGAATGGAAAGATGGATTTAAGACTCTCAACACTAACAAAGTCATCTTATCTTAATAAAGATTTAATTGACAATGAAGATGTATCAAGGGAGCCTAATATCTCACCATCCAACAAAGGCAAATGCTCTTATAACGCAGAGTCAGAACCCTGACATCTCATCTATCTTGTGATTTCTCTTCACTTCTCTAGGAATTCTTATAATTACAAGTAATCCAGACCCTGACTCTTCCTCAAAAACTTTCATCTTCTCCACCCACCAGAAATTTGCTGATGTTAACTGTTGGCAACTGTCTAGTCTAAGAACTCTTAATTCCACAGCAACTGTCTTAAACAGATGGTACTACTTTTTCTCAGATTCCATTTCAGAGTTAGGAAGTTCTGTATGTGTTTTTCTACAAGCACAATGGTGTTTCTAGACCATTGTTATTTCACTTGTTTAAAAACCCTGCTCTTAATTATAACCACATAGTAACTGCCATGTTTGACCAAGTCCTTGGATTGTCATTCAGCCTAGATTCCAATGTCAATGACTTCAGCCATTTATTTGCTCAGAGATCTTCAACTTTGTATTCACTGTTTTTACCTGTGACACATTTACTCTGAACCCATCCATATGTCATCTATCCTGCTGTATTCTAAATTAGATTTAGACCTTTATAGGTGTGGAAGTTAAAATATTTAAACTTCCTCTCACATTCCACCATATGCAATTTAAAATATATCAAAGTTTGATTCATAAAATACATAAAAAGCATTCAGAAAAATTCTATTTTCCCCTCAGAGCTACCATCATGATTTTTTTTAAAAAACTAGGTGTTGTCTCCATGCTGTGTAGTTTAGTACTGACTAAATAATGACTCTTGGATAGCAGAGAAAATCATACCATCTTCAAAATGATGCCTATTGCAGTCATTTTTGCTTCGTAATAAATTATGATAATTCAGCAGCCTAATGTAATTATTTAATATACATAGAAACTCTGTGATCAGACATTCAGATAAGGCATAGCAGGATTGGTTTATCATTGTTGCATAATACCTAGGGCCTCAGAAGGAGTGACTTGACCACAAAAGAGATACTTCACTCCTAGTCACTGGAATCATGGAAACTCTTCCACTTATATGTCTAATGATATAATGTTGGCAATTAACTGGCTCTCAGTATGGGTTATCAACCAGAAGATCTATACATGTTCTCCTCTTGTAATTTGGACTTCTTCACACTATGGAAGTCCTCAAGAAGTTGGACATCTTCCATTTTAGACCTAGATCCCCAAAGTGAGTACTCTAGTCAACAAAACATAATCTATATATATTTTTTTCTCATCTAACCTTGGAATTCATGTATTATCTGACAAATGCTGTTTAACACAAGTGAGTTGCAAACTTGTCCAGATTCAAGTGAAGGGACATAGACTTCATATCTTGATGGTAGAATTTGTTTCGTATTTAAAAATATATTTCAATTCCATTAAAATGTAGTCTCATTCCTTAGATGAACTCGTAACAATAGCCAAAATCATACTCATTAACTATCCCTAACATTCTTGTCCCTAATACAAAATAATTCCTCTTATCTTAAAATTCCTATACTGATTACAATAACCAGAATACTAAGATGAACTTCCAATAAAATATACAATTATATGATCTATCTTTTGGAGTATGCATAACACCAGATATAATTAAAGTCCCTAATCACCTGACATTTTTGTTATATATTTTTTAAAAAGAAGTTTTATTGAAATAACATTGCAATACAACATTGCATAAATTTCAGGTATGCATCAACATAAATCAACATCTGTATATGATACAGTAAGTTTGTAAATAAAAGTCCTATTTTACTCTTCACCAAATAATGACCCCTTTTACCCAATTTGCCCACCCTCTGTTCCTCTTTCCTTCTGGTAATCACTAATTTGTTCTTATAGACTGTTAAGATATTTTTTCTTTTATTTATTTATTTATTTATTTGGTTTCAATATTTAAATCATACACGTGAAAGCATATAGTATTCATCTTTCTCCATTGACTTATTTCAGTGAGCATAATACCTTCTAGGTACATCTATGCTATTGTAACTGACAAGATTTCACCTTATTTTATAAGCTGAATAATATTCTATTGTGTATATATATGACATCTTTATGCACATGTATCTGTTGATGGGCACTTAGGTTGCTTCCAGCTCTTGATATTGTAAATAATGCTGAAATAAACATGGAGGTATATATAGTATATCTCTTTGAATTAGTGTATCTGCGTTTGTTGGACATAGACCCAGAAGTGGGAGAATTCAGTCATATGGAATTTCTGTTTTTAACTTATTGAGGAATCCTCCTACTGCTTTCCATAATATCTGTTCAAATTTATACTTCCGCCAAGAGTGTATAAGGATTCCCTTTTAATCACATGCTTTTCAACACTTGTTATTTCTAATCAAGTGTGAGATGATATCTCATTGCTTTGACTTGCATTTTCTTAATAATAATAAATGGTAAGTATCATTCTGTGTCTGTTGCTATCTGTAGTGTCCTCTTTGGTGAAGTTTCTATTTAAAACCACTGTCAATTTTTTCAAAATCAAATCTATCAACTGACTTTAAGTTAAACAAAGGAGAAAACATCTGGGTGAACCTGACATGGTCAGATGAACCCACTGAAAGATTCTAGAGAGCAACGAAATTCTGATTGCCTTGAAGAAGTAAGTACCCATGAGTTCCACAGACGTACTAAAATGAATTTGACTAACTACTTGAATGAGCTTAGAAGATCTTCCCCCAGGAAAGCCTCCAGATGAGAGTACGACCTAGCTAATACCTTGATTTCACTCTTGTAATGTTTGAATAGAGAGCCCTCCTAAGCATTGCCTAGACTTCTAACCAACAGAAAGTTTGAGATGATAAATGTGTATTGTTTTAAGCTGCTATGTCTGTCGCAATTTCTGCAGAGTAAAGGAAAACTAATACAATAACTCTCAGACAATACACCTGCTTCTTACTTTCCACATGAAATAGAAGTCATTCAATGGGAACTCACTTTTCTCTTACTACATATGAAATTTACTTGCACAACATAATATAGCTTTGTTTTCTTTCCTTCTATAAGAATGGAAGTGTTTCCTTTCTTCATGATTTGGTCTTCCTCAGGATAGAACTTATAAAACCCTATTTTTTAAACATAATAAACTAATATGTGAAATTGGAACAAAATGTTAACCAAAGCAACAAAAAGTTTATTCTCTTGGGGCTTACATGATTCTAAGTAATATTGGAAAATTATTGATTCTCAACATGTGAATCAATAAAATCAGTGTGTGTGTGTGTCACCCAAGATGATGTCTCCTTTATAATATATATACATGTATATATAAAAAATATATATATACACATAATTTGGGAATTTTACTTCTAGATATAAGAGAGTAATTTGTAGTAGAATAACACTCAAACTGAGAACAAGTAGAAAAATAACATTAGCAACAATTGTGTGATTATTTTGGAATATTTCAGAAGTGTGTAGGTTTTAAGGGGTCACAAATCCTGTAATCACAATGCAAGGCAATTATCTCTTTGTGAGTAGCTAAGTCAAACTGTAGATGACAATCTGTGGAGCTGGGTAGATGGAGTCTGGTAAGGAACTAAGAGAGCAGCAGAGACTCCTTCTGTGGTTTTATTAAGCCACTGTTTTTAATGTTGACCTCCAGAATTAAGGAATCAAGATTTTGGAAAGAAAGGATTTGTTTATGTAGAAGATAATCTGAAAGTCTGAGGTATATTTTTACTTGAAGCTTCTTAAATTGTACAGGTCAATATAATGTAAAATAATAAACAGAAAGCTCAGAAGAGCTTTCAGAAGCTTTCCTGTGCCAAGAAAAAAAAAAAAAAAGCTAGAGGGATGGCCTTGCCAAATTTAAATATCATGGTAGAAATTCCACCTATACTCTCAGTTCCTCAGAGACCACACATAAAAGGAGTCCTGAAAAGTAGATATACAAAAGTTAATAAACCCAAGTTGTTCAGAATCTTAAAATCTGGAAATAAAATTTTCATCTAATAAGACTTGGAATTACGAAGAATGCTCCCATTCTAGTGAACTACCAGAGGATAAGTGAATTCCTTTGTGAGGGAAATCTATACCATTTGTCATACATATAATCAGGAATTCAACAAAAGTTCACCAGGCATACCAAGGAAATAGGCGAAAGTAATAAAAATGGACAGTAGAACTAGATATATAGAAGCTATCACATAATTATTTTAAAATAGTTGTGGTAAATAGGCATAAAGAAATTTATGGTAAGAGAAACTCTTACTGAAAAACTGGAAGCTCTTAAAGAATCCGGTGGGAATGTCGAACCTAAAAATACTGTACTTGAAATAGCAGTTCAATAGTTGGGACATTTTTAATGATATTACTGATCTAGACCACTTACTCCACCAAATGGTAGATGACAGACTCGGGTAACTATTGAGCATCTGGAAAGTGGCCACGCCAAGTTGAAATGTGCTGTCATTCTAAAGCACATACTGAATTTCAAAGACTAAACACAGAAGAAAATGTGAAATCTCTCATCATTACTGTTATATTTTTACATTTAATATTATAGATATTAAAATAAAACAATGTTGGGTTAAGTAACGTCCATTATTAAATTATTTTACTTGTTTCTTCTTCACTTTTGAATGTAGATAATAATTTTGAATTACATACATGGTTTTAATTATATTTCTATTGTATGACACTTATTTAAAAGATAGTATTATAGACTGATCCATGCAGAGAGAAAAGAATGGAAACTCATAAATATTCAGACAGATATGAGATCTGAAATACGTAGAATTAAAAATTCCAAAAGGAGGGAAACAGAATGATATAGAAACATTGTTGGAACAGATGATGGACAGTTTTCCAAAACTGAACAGAATTAAAAATAAACAGAATTAAAAGTTATGACTAACTTTTAGCAAGAACTTGTGTACCTAGAACATCACTGTAAAACTGTCTATGAGTAAAGATAAATAGAAACTCTTAATACTGCATAGAATTGAAATACTTAAAAAGGATATATGATAAATTGATAGCTCACTTTCAAGAGAATAATAGAAGCCAGAAAACAATGGAGTGGCATCTTCAAAAATGCCGGAAAAGGCACTGGTGGAGCAGCTATTGGTTCAATCGCCTTTGAAGGAGAAAGTCACATACCCTTGAGTTCGAATCTTGAGCCTCAGCAAAAGGAGCCAGTTTGAACAACTAAATGAAAATGAAATAAAGATGCTGCTTCCTGCTTACCTACCTACTTGACTTCATTTCTGCCTATACCTTTCCTTAAAAAAAAAAAGTTGCTGAAAATTAACTGCCAACCCAGAGTTTTATAACAAGTGAAAATATAATTTAAAAGTAAGACAAGTTAAAGAAATTTCTTTTAAAAAACTACAAGCAAATTAACATTAAAATACTAGTGTTTAAGACACAGAAATCACAGAAATATAGAAAATAAAAAAGGATAGAAATGACAAAATTATGGGCATTGCCAGTTTGTATAAAATAAGCATAATACTATCTCGCATGATTTAAAGTATATATATAATTGAAATGCTTGACAAAAGAATAATACAAAAGACGAGCTGAAAACTCTAAAAGTCTTAGCATTGGCTGCAAAGTGGTTTAAGCATTTTTTGCAAAGTGTAGCATTGTCTGTAAACTAATGTTAAATTATAACAGACCTTGATAAGCTAAGAATGATATTGTTATTTCTGAACAACCACTAAAAATATTGTAAAAGAATATATAGCAATCTAATAAAGCTGAATTGGAATAAAATAAAATAAATGCTTGATCATATCCATAGATGGAAACAAAACTAACACATTGAGGACAATGTGGGGCAAAAAAATAATCTAATGTTGGATAGAAATTAAAATAGTTCAGTAATTTCTTAAGATGAAAATGGGATGTACACCTTGATTGAAAGATACAAATTAGCTTAATTTAAAAAGTTTACTCTAAGTTTTTCTAATAAGAGGAAATAAAAAGGCTAAAATTAAAAATAGAGAGAAGATGTGCCCTAGAAATTTAGAGTAGCTATACTAACAAAGGTCGATGTAGTCCTTAACAATGACACATTACAAAAATCGGGATGCTTCATAATTACTGAAGATTAAATCCATTAAGTATAACAATTTTAAATGTTCTGCTCTTCAAATGATAGCTTCATCAAAGATACAGAAATAAAGCTTGAAACAAATAGACCAACAATCTATGGGAGATTTTAATGCTTCTGTTAATAGTAGGCAAAAAAAAAAAAGCCATAAGTATATGAACAAGTTAAAATGATTAAAATTGTCAGCATGCAAAAAAAAAATCTTTAGTTCAAGTAATTTTTTATTATGAAATTTCAATTTACTTCTCTGTTTTTCTCAAAAAATTTTATACAGGTGTAAAGATGAAACAACATAATTTCCACAAGTCAAACACACTTGATGCCAGTGTCTTGGCAGAAGTAACATAAAATACAAAGCAGTCAGAGACTGAGAAAGTCTAGCAGAGTTTCAATCTGTGGTCTAAATCAGTACTTTCTTCCAATTTTAACTTGACAAATGCTAGTAATACGGTGGACCTATCCTGGAAGGTACAGTAGAGTCAACACTAATAATGGAGGAGTCCAGGAGTCTCCTTTTCCTACTCGTGTGCTGCTCTGTTAGAGGGCAGGGCTTGCCCCTGTAGTCTGTATAGAGAGGGAAAACCAAAGTCCAAAATTGTTTTAAAAAGTATATTACTGGAGGAGAAAGTTGCAATACTCCTCCTTCTTTTACAACACTTTGCTTAAAGTCAACAATATTTGCCCCAGAGAAAAATATCTTCATGTTTGAAATTTAGGGTTATGGGTATCCCAGAGAACAGCACTGACATTTTCAGGAACTTCTCAAATATCCATAAAAAAATGTGCCTGTTTCATTGACTTGTAAGTTCACCTGCCTCAGAAACATGAAAGTTTCTCTCCACAGACAGAGGCACTGTAACATTGACCATTCCGGTTACGTATTTGGTTAATGTCCAACTTTAGGAAAACAAAAAAGTTTAATTGTGGTGTAGATTTTTATAATTTGTCCCTGATTGTTGCCTGATTATTTTCTGTTATTTCAAATGTTCTTAAAGGTTAAATTGTATCGATGGAGTTAAAATGAATATTCTTCTCCCCAAAATCTTTTTTCTGCCTATTGGTCTGGAAAGACTCTGAGATTCCCTAGGTAGGAATCCCATTACAATCATCTCTATTTCTTTATGCTTTGGCATAATCCTGATCGTGCACAATGGAGCTTTTGAAATAATAAATTGTATGTTGAAATGATTGACTGTAACATAATCCACTGCTTTGCTATTAGAGATCGAATTTATTTTTTAAAAGGAAAGTTGCAGGAAGAAATGAAAGGGAGCAGGCAGGCAGAGAGGAAGAGAGATAAAGAACCATTTTTTCCTTTTTTTATTTCGTTGTTCATTTTGGTTGTTCCCCTCAGCCCCAGGATGTGAACCCAGGACCTTGGGATGGACTAAACTATGCCCAACTGCTACTCTACCAGGGCACACCTATAGATAACAACTTAATGAATTACTTTGCAATGCATAGAAATTAAGAATAAATAAAATACTAAACACTTATGCCATGAAAACTATTTGAAATGCCCTTGGCCTCTGGCATTAATACTATAGTTTTGTCAATAATGGATTGTTAATATTAAGATTAGGTTTGATAAAAATTTTTATGATGATCTTTCTTTTTCATTTATATCCTCTTGAGAATGTGTATTGTGATATTAAGTAGTAAAAGAAGTCCAGAAATTCCACGGCATTGGTCAGTATCAAAGCAATTGACTTTCATATTAACATTTCTTAGCAATTAACTTAGTAGTATTCCATTGTCATGCTCTAGACTCTTTTCAAGGAAAATATAATTTCTTTAACGGGAATCCAAGAGAATCTTTGCATATACCAACAGATGTTTAAGTACTAACAGAAAGTGTTTGGAATATTTTTAGATGTAATTAACAAAGCACATGTTACAACAAATTCTACCTTTAAAAATTGCTTGCAGCAGTTTTTTCTTTATAATTTGACCTTGAATAGTACAGTTGCTGGATGGTAGTATAAAAACTTCTGAATTAGAAGCAAAAGCATTCAATTTTGGGTTACTTTATCTTTTTATCCTATTTGTTTTCTTTTCTGTGTAAAATGCTATTTTCATAAATCAAGACAATATACCACAAGAACAATTTAAAGTCAAGGAAAAGTTCCAGATCTTTTAGACAATTAAACATATAATTAATTTTAAGTCAATTAATTATGAATTTTTCAATGTAAACATTAAACTTCTGGCTTATGCTCTAGTATATTAAAAATAATTTTATATAAATATAGGTATTACATATGTATCTATTGTATATAAAATAGGTATTACTCTCACTCCAGTTTCTAATATGTACTTACATATGATTGTGGTCTTGTTTTGTGACAGGGGGCTAATCTAAGAATTAAAGGTCAGTATAGTCCATTATCTTATCCCAGATTTCTAAATGTCACTTATTTTATTTGTTCTAGTTAAGAGATTCATAAAGTAAGATGCAAAGTAAATTGATCTCCCAACTAGCTGACTGGTACCTTAAATAGTCATTCATTCACTCACTCATTCATTCATTCATTCATTCAACAAGCACTGATTGAGTACCTTCCGTTTGCCAAACACTATTCCAGTCACTGTGGATATAAGGCAACTCAGTGTTTCTGAGCTCGAGGTTACACCAACATAAAGAACATGACACCAGATAAGTATAAAAAGATGGTTGTACTACAATGTGGAAAGCAATGATAGGGTCATGCACACTGTATTACAAATGTATAGAGAGAAAACAGCTAATCCAAACATGAAGATGATGATTTGGAAGAGAAATATGAAGAAAGTAATTCTTGAGAGTCTTAAATAATAAGTGAAACTAAGGTTATGAGAGATTATTAGAGGAGAAAGATGTTCCATGAAGAAGAATGGCAGAGAGGCAAGAAACAATAGCTTATGCAAAGAGGTGTATATAACACATATGTGAGAGGGTTTCACTCAAAACAAACTATAACAGGGCTAGCAATTGACAGGGTTAGATATAGAGGAACCTACAAGGTAACTTCAATTTGTGAAATTGAACTGGAGGCAATTAAGATCCACTAAGGCATCATCAGTGGAAATATCAGGTGGCAAATTTAGCACTGAAAATAGATAATGCTGGAAGAGTGGGCAGCGGTTTGAAAGGAACATGGGTGGCATTAGAAGATATGTGGTAAGCATGTAGAAGATCCTGAGAGGGTGATGGGAACCGGGTGAGGAAATAGATTTGAGAAACATAAGATCAGAACTACACGATGATTTGGAGAGGGAAGGGAAAGGGGGAATGTTAGATGGTGGGAGACTGTGTGAATGAATTGCTAACTGATATGCTTCACTCTAAATTTAATGTATGAATTAGAAAATGGACTCACCAGTTAGATGAAAAGAGGTTTGCTGTTTGCAGAAATCAAAACAATTATCATAAGAGCAATAAAGTCCAGGCAAAGTTTTAGATCTTTGAATTAATTAAGCAGATAATTAATGTTTAGAAATTATTCCTTTCATCAAAATTAAACATCACAGTTAGGACAGTCATGCACAGTGTATTACAAAAGTATAGAGATAAAATAGCTAATCCAAACTTGACAATCATGGATAGAAAGAGAAGTTTGAATAAGATAGTTCTTCAAAGTCTTAAATAAGCTCCATCATGATAAAAATGTGTTTTTAATTTTACCTGCAAATGTAGGTTATCACTCTAGCCCCCTAAATATAACTGCTGCCATATGCTTGAGATTTGACAATACATGCATTTTTGATGAGATGTTATTATTTTTGCCTCTCAAAATCATAGCTGTTTAAACAATGAATGCAAATTTACACTCAGAAAAAAAATGCTACTGCTCATTTAGTTTGAATTGCATTGAATGCTTTATTGTTTTTATATGGGTAGACAATGATCTATTTTCCAATTAGTTATGCAAACTGAGATGCAATTTCAGATATTGATAGAATTCACTGCTGCCGATAAACAAAATAAGACTGATTTGTGTTTTTTCTTTACCTACAGCTACTCACTCTCTTAAAATACTTTGTTGAACAACCATAAACAAAAATATGTACATTCTGAACACTTACGTGATAAGTATGTTACTCGACCTCTGGAATAATACATCTTTATAGGAAAGCCTGTTGGTTTTTGAATTGTAATAACCAAAACACAAGCTTTTTCATATTCCACTTGTTCCTAATTATTACATCATCAGCAATGTACTCTCAAAATATTTCTTTTACAGGTCTTTCTGAAAAAAAAAGTTAGTGTGAAAAATTTGGAAGAAAAACTTCAAGTGAAAAATTTGGAAGAAAAACTTAGTAAAAGTATATAGTCTGGTTTATTTACTGAACAAGAGTTCATTTAATTGTCACTATCAGTTATGGATTTAAAAGAAACATTTTGTTGGATTATTTAGTATATTTACTCAGGTATTTATGGGTTTGATGCCATTAGAAATAGTATTTTTAAATTGTCTGATTTTTCAATATTAGCAGTTACACAACTGAATTTAATATATTGACTTTTATTTTGTTACCTTAGACTCAGGAAACCTAGTAACATTTTGTAGACTCCTTAAAAGTTTTGATCATACCATCTGTGAATAAATTTCAATTCGTTTTTTTTGGGGGGGTTTCTTTTCTTTTGCTTATTGCACTGGGTATGACCTTCTGTGTGATGCTAAAGAGTGATAAGGAGATACATTACTGCATTTTCCTGAATCCTATGGGGCAAGCATTTAGTCTTCTACCATTAAATATGACATTAGTTACAGATTTTAATAGCTATTCTTTATCATGAAAAAAGTTATTGTCTATTCCTAGTTTGATGAGAGCTTTTTTTTTTTTAAGAAGTGGTTTATAGTGCAATTATTATTAGTTTTGTTTATATTGAGATGACCTATGGTTTCTCTCTTTTAGTCTGTCAATGTGGTTAAATCCAATGATTTTTTTTATTGCTTTACTAAACGTTGATTTCTTAGATAACATATTATATATGATGAAACATCCTTTCTATATATACCTTCACTTGATTTTACTATTAATTTGTATTTACAGTATTTTATAATTTATTGTTTTCATGTTTATTAAAAATTTTTAAGTCTAAAGTTTCCTTTTACTTAATGTCTTATTCTGATTTTGGATCAGGCTAATATGGATCTTACAAAAAAAAATGAGAAATGTTGGCTCTTCCATTTTCAGGAAAAAAATTGTGAGGAGTTAGCATTATTTCTTCTGTAAATATTTCCAAATATTTATTTTCCAGGTATCTTTCTTTTATTGATGTCAGATTTAATTATATTGTGATGAAAGAACACTGTTATTTTAAATATTTTAGATTTGTTATAGTTCGTTTTTAATGACACAGGATATCTATCCTCTCTTTTTGTGAATAGTCCATGGGTACTAACCAATGGGTAGGTTGTCCTATAAAGGTCATTTAGGTCAAAATTCTTAATAGTGTTTTCCAGATCATGGATAATCTTAAGAGATTTTCTGACTTCTTTTTCTATCAAATACTGAAAAAAGGCACTGAAAACTCCAATTATAATTATGGATTTATTTATTTCTCATTTTATTGATGTTTGTTTTGTGTTTTTGAAATTATGTTGTTAGATAAATGCAAGAAGATTGTCAAGTCTTGCTAAATTCACTTTTTATCATAATATTCCTGACAACATCCCTACATTGTCTATATTAATATAGTCACTTCAGCTTTCTTTTATTAGTATTTGCATTATATATATTTTTAAATCCTTTTCCTTATAAACTATTTGTTTATATTTAGAGTAGTGTAAGTTTCTTGTCTATAATATAGACTTGACTCTTGCTTCTTTTATACAATTTGACCACTTCTGTCTCCTGATTTTTTATTTGAGTTTTATTCATGTATTGCAAAATATATCTATGCCTTTCTCTATCTAGTTTTCTGACATTTAAGAAAATATAAGGCAAAGAAGACAGTATGTAATACAGTATTATCCTTAATCCTATTTAAAACAAACAAACAAATTAGTATTCTACTACTTGGAATTACACTATCATAGGAAATACCCATGTCAGCAAATCAAAGTCCACTGAATACACCAGATTATGATTATTCCATTGTGTTATATTTTTAGACTTTCGTAAATATATTAGTAATCCATAAGATAGGACATAATATTTCCTATAGTATTTATTATACTCAGTCAAGATTCATTTAAAAATATTGACATATTCTGGATTCATGTATTCTAAGCACCTTAATTTATAATTGTGTGTGTGTGTGAACCATGATGAGAAAAACACACCATAATAAAAATAATTTAAATTAAGTAGTAGAATACCAGAGATTTCATCCTATTTCTCTATATGAGTCTTATCTAGAAGGACTCTTCATAACCTGAGGAAAGTGATGTTTCCATTGACAATTACATTTGTGAAGCTTCTCACTGTCATCAGGGTCTTAGAGTTTTGTTAGTTCAGTCCTTAGTCTCTTGACTCATTTTTCAGAATTCCTGAGAGTTAGTGGAATACATCATGCCATGAAAGCATTAACTCTATAACTATTCAGAGACCAAGGCCATCTACTCTCATGGCCAGGTTTGCCAGGCAAGATTATGTTCCCCAAAACTACTACTGGAGAAAGGAAAGTAGATACAGAAAATTTACTTTTTAGCTCCATCAATACAACCACTGATTTGTTGGTCCAGGAATGCAAGCTGAGAACATACACTCACCCAACAGAAATTCATGCAGTAACCTCAGTTTTTTAATCTCCACCATTCTCTACTTGCTTGTCCCCACCTCTAGAGAAGAGCAAATCAGAAGAACTTCCTCCAGTTTAAGGAAGAGCAGTCATCATATACAACAAAATACCAAAGAAACATGGTTCTTAACAAAATAAAGTACAATTGTATCTTTAACCCATTCCGAGATAAAAGCTCCAGCAATGTCATGATTTCTTTGTTGTTTGGGATAATAGGCAAACTTAGTCACTTTGAACCACTGATCATCACTTTGTTCAATCCTCTCCCCATTCCAGTTTAACACTCAGCAGACTGCATTAAGGAAGTGAGAGCAGAGTTGGTTTCTCCTTTCCCCTCTGTCCTACTCTACAAACTTCATGTTATTTAAGTAGACTGATCATATTTCCTTCACAGGACATTGGGGTGGCAAAAAATGGAATGGGGTTACGTGCTGGTGACTAAGGGGAGGGGAGGGGACAGAGCAAATCAAGTAGGAGCAGAGCAGCCAGGCCAGCAGATAGTAAGTTCTATGAGATGCCCATCTATGATGTCATAGTAATGACTTGTAGTCTAGTGGGACTTTCCGCAAAGGGCCAGGGCCTCTGAAAGAAATTTTGAGAACTTAGGCAAAAACCGAATTGGTGCTCCTGTGAGATCCACTCTAAATGCCCTGCCTAAGACACATGCCACTTTAACCAATTCAGTGCCAGAAATACCCAATAACCCCCACAGTGCTATTGATAGCCCCCACAGTGCCAGAGATGACCCCAAAGTGCTAGAGACAATCCCCATTGTATTTACTTGTGACTCGACCATGGTTTGGTGTTCTGTTCCAGTGCAAGACAAAGGCTCATGGGGGTGGGTGTGGGGAATCCTCTTCCCACATGATTCCTCTGTCCACACAGGGCCAGGGACAGCTGTAGCATCTGTGCCTCCTACAGTTAGCACTGGAAAGGGTCTTTTTTAACACACGGCAAAGGGGATAGTTGCCTTGGGGCCTCAACAGACTAAACCTGCGGTAACTCAGAGGCCCCTTTTGCCTCATGTTTATTAAAAACAGGACAAAATTGATATTTATATTAAAATAATGTGACAGTTCAGAAACATGAAAAAATAGGATACTTTTCCATTTAAAATGGTACATAGAATCAGTCTATGTTTAATTTTCCACCAAGGTTGAAGTTGGGGAAAGGTAGAGGAGGAGTTCTTCTTTCCACTCCTGCTACTGCAGGCTAACTTGGAGTTCTCTGGGTGAGCCAGATGTTTAGAGATGATTCTTTCTCTCCTGGGGAATTTTAATGGCTCTTCACAGGTTCCCGCTGAGCAATTTTACCTTCAATTGCTTGGTGCTTCTTTCTTCCCAGCAGTAGTTTGCAGTGGTTTCTTCTGCAACTATGCTCATCTAGAGAATACTTCTAGTTGCTCTGCTTAGGGCTCCTTAGACATTTCAGATGACCCCATTGGACAGGACTCTGGACTGTTTCCAACTCTGCATTCGTCATCCAACAACCTTTGTGTGTGTGGGGGTCAATTCCTACTCTCCTGGCTTTGCCTCCAAAGCCCGAAGTTAGCCTTCTCTTGGTCAATGATTTCACATAAGGATATCAAAGCTCAGTTGATATTCTGTTTTGGATTTCTCTGAGTTAACTCAGACACAAATCACTTGTCTCCACTATGAGTTTAGGGACTCAGACTCCCTTTCTTCTGACAAGTGGTCGAGAACTGTTAAATGCAAGGTTATCCTTCAGATCAAGGTTTATGTGGAGAAAGCCCACAGCTACTTACATCTCTGAGTTCCTTCTACCCTTGGACCCTTGAACTATTCAAGTCAAACTAACTTCAACTTGTGGATAAAAGTTATATTCTACTTGTCTCTTCTTTCTCCTAAGAACAGACTTGTACAAGGGGGAGGAAGAGGAAAAGGAAAAGGAGAGAGGGGAGGAGGAAGAGGAGGAGGAGGTGGGGAGGAGGAGGGAAGTGAGGGAGGAAGGAAAAAGGGGAAAAAAGGAGGAGGAAAAAAAATGTATATATGTGTGTGTATGAATATATATATATGTGTGTGTCTGTATCTCCCCTATAAGCAAGGCTGTTTACTACTGCCTAGTTATTTGTATTTGATGTGAGAGATTGAGTCATAGAAAAACAATTTTAAACTGAAGTGACCAAAATAAGTAAGATTTGGTGGTGGGTATGGTGTGAAATAAAGACTGAGATGCAATTTCACTATCCTAAAATGAATATAACAAATAATATAAAAATAATAATGTTACTATTTTTTTTAATAAAAGAAGATGGATTTTCTTCAGGGATTAAGAGAGAAGGAAGAGAGGGACTGTGCAGAGAAAAACTTAGATTCAGGTTCTGAGTTATAACTTTGTTGTACCTCCTCCCCTACTAACTTTTTGTTTCTTTCCAAAAAAATTTACTTTGCATCTAGGGGCATTTCCTCTCCAATAATGTTGGAACCAGTGCACTGTGGACACTATTTCATTAGGATACTCATTTCCATGTGCTTTCTCTCAAGTGCTGCAGTGAGTCATGTGGATGTCCTTTCTAATTTCCACAGAAGAATGCACACATCAAAATGCATGTAAATTACACTCCTCTATCAGGTAGGGGAACATCTTATATCAGATAGCATCTCTGCTGAAATCAGTCTGAAATGAGTCTGAAATCAGGCTCATTCATTTCTTCACTCTCTCTTCACCTCCACTTCTTGTAAACGTTTGAAATGAAAATGTGAGTGAAAAATTCCAAACATAACCAAATGTCATTGATT
>RJWH01009551.1:0-21942 GCA_004363575.1 Solenodon paradoxus | reverse complement strand
CCACATGTGCATCTCACCTCATGGGTGTGACTATCTTCTACGGGTCTCTGATTTTCACATATTTGCAGCCTGATAACACATCATCCTTGACCCAAGCACAGGTGGCATCTGTATTCTATACCATTGTCATTCCCATGCTAAATCCACTGATCTACAGTCTGAGGAACAAAGATGTGAAAAATGCTCTTCTGAGAGTTGTACAGAGAAAGCTATTTTCATGACACATCTTCTATCTTATGACAGACTCCTGGTGGTTTCAAGCATTCACATGTTTCAAAATTGGCAAAATTGTAAAATATTCTCAAAAGGCGTAACAGAAACTAAAAGTCAATTTAACATCTTAACATTTAGAAAGTGAATTATTTGTTTATTTCTTTATATGCAAAACTGAAAGTCAGTTAGAATGTACTCTCAGTAGATCAAGTATTCAGACACAGACCTGCACAAAAAAATAAAAGTCTGATCAGTGACTGAATTCATCCCTGAGCATCCTACTTGAACTTGTGTTCTCACAGAAATATGTTAAACAATTATTGCATTAGTGTTTCATGTGAACTGACATTGTTTTCTCAGTCATCAACAAATTGACAGTATAAAATAAGAGGACTACAAGCTAGTGGTTGGTAAATGTTATCCACAACTAGAAATGAAAGCTGGTAGACAGATGTAAGTAGCCAGATGTAAGTCACAGGGGTTGGTGGGGAGATACTGTGAGATTATTTCAGTGAGGAAGGAACATTAAGGGTGACAACTGACCTTGGGTAATATCAAGCAATCTCTTGATAATGTGAATCTATCTTGCCATAACAGTTAATATTTTTATATTTTATTTGTGAAACATGATATTTGATTACAGATAGAAGTGATGTGTTTATGATTGAATTATGTTCTCAATCACAAGCAGCAGAGTATAATTTCTGTGTAAATGTAATGTGCCTAACTAAACTCAGATACTTGATAAACTTCTAGTCGTCGTGTGTGTGTGTGTGTGTGTGTGTGTGTAGATAAATGAAAATAGCTCAAGCATACATCACAAAGTATTTTTGAGGTATAGTTTAAGATTTTTCTCCAAATTAGGCAGAAAGATTTTGTTACGTCTATCACACAGAAAGGCAAAAGTGGGTTTTTGAGAGTGTTTTCTCATTAATGTAAAGTTGATTTAAAGAGATCTCCCAGGCATTTTTCCAAATATTTACTGGAATAAATGTATCCGTCAGCACTGCTAGTATTCCACAGGTATCAATGAGTGGAAATTAAAGAAGTGCAAAACTGTTTAAATGTATGTGCAAAGGTTTGTAGATTCATTTGATGAGGCTCGTCTAAAACAAAATGTGTTTATAATATGTCTCCAACAAGATTGTAAGCTCTTCGAGAGAAGATTTTGTTATGAAATTTGTGTTCCTCTCAGCATCTAGCATATGTGTAACATGAAATATGTAAATAAATATTTCCTTTACATTTTATTTGCTTATGGAAACACGATGATTAATTCATTAAGGTGAAGGAGTCTACCATAGCTAAAATACTGGTAAATATATACCTATCTATATCTATATGTTACATAGAGAGAGAGAATTCTTTCAAGAACATTTCTTATTAAAATATTTTCAATTTATTAAAAATAACAGTCATTAAAAGATATATTCCTTTTTAAATGATCCTTTTCCATGGTTAGTATATGGAAATAGTATATAGGAATTCTACTCTGCATTTTTTATTATTTTTTCACGGAAGGTGCAGGCACGAATGAAGGTGACTAAGCAGGCAGGCAGGCAGGAAGACAGAGATGGAAGAAGCATTTCATTATATATACTTGCTCATCCTGGTTGCTATCCCCAATCTCATGGCGTGAATCTGGATCTGTGGGATATATGGACTGCACCCAACCTCGACACCATCAGAGTTCACTTGCATTTGTGATTTCAATGACTGGAGTAAAATGGTTGGATGCTTTCATAAATCAACCACAGGCAATTATCTTAAAGAGAGAATTGGTCTTCAGTATTAGGAGCAGATGCAAGCAAATTGTCTGAAGAGAACTGTGTGTGCTTGTGTCTACATGTGCATAGGAAAGGCGAACTTTTCCCAACTTTTCACCTAGGTTACTTGGTTTGTGTAAATATTGCATTATCATAAACCAAACATAAGGTGAAAGACAAGAGAAACGTAATTTTACATATATGAGAGCCATACAAAGACATGGGAGGCTTAAAGAAAGTAAGGTAAATGGAGTTTATACACCATCCTGAGCTTAAATAAAAGTAGGTATAAGTCTGGAAACTCAAAGACAATTCATAGGAAGATGAAGAACAAATATTTGTCATGCTATGCGGATAAAACTTTCTGATGTAAAAATGTTATGTCTGGTAAGTGTTATGCCCATTTTACAGGTATCATTTTCATTTATTTTAGACAATTAAATGAAAGTTCAAACAAAACTTTCCTAGTCTGTTACACTTTGAGTGACATCCGTTCAATATAACCCACATGTCAAAGTAACATCATTTGGGGTCACATATACTGTACCTTATTTAACGAAGAAATTCCTCAAGAAATTTCATAGTTCAGAAATAGATTTGATAGATTATTTTATCTCTTTGACTTCATTTCTTAGTCTTGATAATTGTTCAGTTTAGTTAAACTCATTTCATGACGCAATGATGTTGTGGGGGGAAGATCCCTGTTCACTGCTTCCAGCAGCCATGAAGCAAAGTCATAAAAACATCCTGTAACCTGAGCTTGCTGGAATTAGCCAGCAGACAAAGAACTTCCCTCCCTTGAAACCCCTGCCCTTAATTTACATCCCTCTCTTCCCAAGTTTGCTCTAGCCTATATAAGTGTGATCTAACCAGAAACCTGTGCTCAGCTCTTTGAGGAAGAAATCCCAGCTGAGACCATGCATGTAAGAAATCTGCCTAAAATACTTTCCAAAGAGTGCCTGCTTGGTTTCTCCCAAAGAGTGCCTGCTTGGTTTCTCCCAAAGAGCCGTAAAAATGTCAGTCCAACTTGAGGTTATATTGCATTAACATTCAAGCATTTAACCAGAGTAATTTTTATGGAAACAAATGAAAAACGGTAGTTAATGATTGGAATAGAGTATAATTCTGGTTTCTAATTTGAGGGTAGCCTGCCAATAAGATTTTGAGACATCAATCTCAAAGTGTCTTCAGTAGACTGAAGGCTGTCAGGACCCCACAAGAGCAATCCTTAGGTCAGGGATCAAAGTTCAGATATCAGGGCAGTGAACTGTCTCTGGTGCCACCCAGCTGACCAGAGGAATGTAATCATTCAGATCAATAAGGAAAGCCCACAGACAAATCTGATATATAGGATGTGTCCCACGTGTAGTATGTGACCAAGAAGAACCCTTTGCACAAAGGAACAAAGGAACGGTGCTGGTTGAAGAAGCCCACCAATAACTTCAAAGGACAATATCACCTTGCCCAATCAGGAACTGAAATCTGGCCTGAAGACCCTCCTTCCATCCCTCTTCTTCACCATGTGGGTTTTTTTCATTAAAAGCCCAGGCGGCCTGCAAAGCAGATGGGGTCTGGGCCTCCCTTGGTGGGCTCCATTCCTTTACTCTCTAATTAAATCTCTGCTTGCTCACTCACTTAACTCTTTCTTGGGTACTTTGAGCCACCTGAACTCCACAAAGGCAGGTAGTAGCAATATGACAGGTTTTTCTGTTTTGCACTTTGAAAGTCTCTGGTGATTTTCTGAGAAACCCACATGACAACAGCCACAAATATTGTCCAAATATGAGCATTTGTGGTGATATATTTGAAGTTTATACCAAATTGCTCAAATTTAGCTTGCATCATGTCTGAGAAGTGGAAAAAAATTAGAAATATTAGTTTGGACAATTGTAGCCAAATATTGAAAATAACTAGGAGTCACAGCTATTCAAGTTTACAGATAGAAGATAGAACAAACATAAATCATAGTAGACTCTGATATTCTTATATATATATATATATATATATATATACTTTGATGAAACTTAATTTTGTCTCAAAATTTGCTTCCATTTCTTTAATCAGTGATAATCAAAGAAAGTCATATTTATTTGCACAATAAGTCTAGTTCTTTAACTTTACTTAGATTATTAATCTAAGAATAACAAGAATAGTAAATAACCATATAGGCTCTTTTAAATCTGTTTTATTAGAACTTTGGTAAGAAATCTTATTAAAAAGTCACGTTAGGTATGCCCGGGTGTTTTAGTGGTTGAGCACTCTGGGTGTAGTTCACATATATCCCAAGGACCTGGGTTCGCAGTCCTTATAATTGAGTTATAATTCTATTTTTCTCAGATCCTTTGTTTTTTCATTTTGACAAAATAAAATACTTCAGCATTATTTCCATACTTTAATTTCTCAGTCATATTTTTTTAAATATTTGACATTATTATACATAGAGGAAGTTATTCTGGACACTAAATTAATTACAAAGTATTTAGTAATCTCAGTGCTGTTTTTTAATAAAATAAAAATAAATACACTAGAGTAATAATAATAAATCACACAAATATTTCTATGTAGATTAACTAGCTAGTTGTCAAACCGGAATGAATAGTCATATTTTCTTGTGATGCCTCAAAATACATCTTATTCAATCACTTGATTAAGTCTTCTCAAGAGAAGTTTGCTATAGGCATCATCCAAAGCTTAATGTGTGGACCTGAGTTTTAAGAAAAGCTCGTAATATAACATTGCTTATAATATATTTTGCAATATTAGCCATGAGAATAGGACACAGAATATGCAGTATAATAATAATTATTTAAATCTATAATTATCCAAGCATTATATGTACCAAGATAAATAATTGGGAAATATTCATAAAAGTGTTACAACAGCACTTTTGAGTTGCTTGGTTCTGTTCATTGAAAGTTGCTGTGTTCCACTATTTTCCCTAATGGGTATGTTTTGCTCCTATGACATCACACTTATAAATACAAAATGCTTAACTTTTGAAAAATAGATTATTACATTCCTGATGCTTTCAGTCATAGATTAAGTATGTCTCTTGAAACAAACACTTCATTATGTGGTTTCTTTGGGAAAAGGTTACTATTTCTACAAAACCTAAAACAGCCAAATTGAGTGTTTGAACTTTTGTCCTTGGAAACATCCCAAGTAATTTTTCTAATAAATTGATCCTGAGGGATGGTCAATATTGCATTATAGTCAATCCCCATATGCAAAGTACACTTTAATTATCAGTATGAGAGCCAGGTAGACTGTTCCATTTATGTTGATGAAAGCCCATGATATTCTTTACAGTCATAACTCCCTGTAAAATTTTCTATTTGTCTAAGAAAATTTCGTTGTTGTTATTTTACAATGGAAAAAAACCAAAATGAATACACAGCATTTTAAAAATAACTTTCCTCAAAGAAAACAAATACATTACAGAAATTTTCCATTCATGTGGTTTTCAAGTTTTATTTGTAAGAAAAACTCTAGGCTGACAATTTTCTAGACAGATAATGTTGGAAGAAGGTTTATGAACCCCCATTATGGTAAGTTTTATCTGCGACATTATAGGATTCAGTTGGAATAAAATAAAATGATTCTATTATCAGAAAAGCATGTATACAAATGTTATTTAGACTTTACCTTAAGCGATACCAGGATTTATGGAGACACATACGGAATTGATAGAATAATAGCCTACATGTTTTAAAATATTTCAAAAATATCATTTTGATCATAAATTTGATTTTGAATGATCAGGCTAAGAAAAATGATATTTTTTGAATCTTGATACCATTATCAATCACTATTAAAAATTTTGTAAAGCTTACTAAAATTCCATAAGCTTGAAACATATGTAACTAGTATTAAATAAACATTAATCAATGATGCATGAAATTATTTGTTCAACTATTTTAATAAATATGTAATATTTTTATATATATATTAATTTCTCAAGTTTACCAATATTAATTATAAACAGGAATATAGTATGAGAATGCTCGCTGGCGTCCATTTGTCTTGTGTAATCACAGAATCACCATTTAATAGCTCTGACTCTGAATAAATACTTCAACTCTGTGCTCTCTTTGTCTTCTAAAAACTGTGGCTAAAAACAGAGTCTATGGTGTAATCTGTGTGGATCAAATGCGGTAATAATGGGAAACATTGACAATAATGTCAATACATCCTAATTATGCAGTTTGTTGACTCGTATTGCATTATGTTCAGATTCAATTAACACCTAGTTTTTATATTTGGCAATTAAATTTTTTTCCATAATATTCAATAAACCACGCTTACCTAATTCTAGACATTTTAAACTAATATAAATATGTCATCACACAAATAAGGACAAACATTTTTGAAGTCCATTTGCTAAGTATCAACTTTGATTTCTCAGCAGTTTAAAGCAGCTGCACACAATGGATAGAGGGAGTAATACAAGTGTGTCTGGCTTCATCCTTTTGGGATTGACAGATTCTGAAGAGATCCAGCAGGTCCTTTTTATACTATTTCTCCTGATTTACCTGATTACTGTTTTGGGGAACATAGGCATGATATTGATCATCCGCTTAGATCTCCGTCTTCACACCCCCATGTATTTTTTTCTCAGTCACCTGTCATTTCTTGACCTCAGCTACTCAACTGTCATCACACCTAAAACCTTACAGAACTTACTAACCTCCACCAACTCTATTTCATATGTGAATTGCTTCACCCAAATGTACCTTTTTGTCTTCTTGGGTGCCACTGAGTGTTTTCTCCTCTCTTCAATGGCTTATGATCGATACGTAGCTATCTGCAACCCTCTACACTATCCGGTCGTTATGTCCATAAGATTCTGCAGCTCCCTCATCCTTGGGTCCTATTTGATTGGTTTTACAGATTCCTGTATCACCGTGTTTTGCATGAGAAAATTGCATTTCTGCAACTCCAATGTAATTCATCATTTTTTCTGTGACACCTCCCCACTTTTAGCCCTGTCCTGTACTGACACACACGAGGTCGAAATGATGATATTCATTTTCGCTGGCTCTACTCTAGTGATGTCACTTATCACTATTTCTGTGTCTTACATGTCCATTTTGTCTACAATACTGAAAATTACTTCCACTTCAGGAAAGCAAAAAGCTTTTTCTACTTGTGCCTCTCATCTCTTGGGAGTTACCATCTTTTATGGCACTATGATTTTTACTTATTTAAAACCAAGTAAGTCTTACTCCTTGGGAAAGGATCAAGTGGCCTCTGTTTTTTATACTATTGTTATCCCTATGCTGAATCCACTCATTTATAGTCTTAGGAATAAAGAAGTGAAAAATGCTGTCTTTAGAATTATGCAGAAGAGACAGAGCTCCAGGTAATTAAAATAACTGGCGCTAGCTTTCAAGTTCGTCTTTTGTTTTCTTTTTCCCTCTCAGGTAGTTTTTGTGTCTCTCTCTACAAACAACTGAAACATTCACTTGTTCATATTTCTGTTGTGTCATTCTTAATTTGGGTAAATCTTGGACGTTTCTCTAATGTCTTTAGTAATTCACATTGTAATTGAAAACCATAAAATGTATGTTAAACATGTGGTGTAAATATATGTAACAGAGTCAAATGATATACAAAAGAAGAAAATATGTTTGCTATCTTTTAAATTATATATGTTCCCTTACACACTCAAACTTAGGATAAATTTTTTAGGAAAATAATTCCATTTGGGGCTCAATGACAATATTTTCAGAAATTACTTATTATATTGAGAAAAAATGAAGAATGCTGATTTTGAGCTCTTGTTTTGAAACCAAACATACAGGATTTAGATTCTATATCTGTTTCCCTTTTAATTGTATAACCCTTAAGAAATCACTGGAACTTCAAGTATCTATTTTCTCAGCTATTTATAACAAACAATTCCAAGTTGGTAGATTTATTGAAAAGTTTAGATAAGATGATGAATGCAAAGTTTGTAAGACCACACCAAAAAATATTGGCCATTATTGTTAAAAGACTTACATTCTTGCAATACTTTAATGCATAAAATATATTGAAGAATAATGTGTTTCATAAATTACTTTCAGTAAATTTAATTGAAAGGCACACAAACAACTAAAGAAAGGGAATATTAACTCTTCACCATTTTAGACTTAGAATGATATATGACAACAATGGAAAAAATTTGGAAAATGTTGAAAAAATTTGGAGGTAGAAATGTCCTAACAATTATTGACAATTTAGTATCTATTCTAGATTCCTACTTATGTATGAATGTATGATTATATATTATTGATAGGAGTGAAATTTCTGTTGTTTCATATGCGCTCTTCTACAGTTTTCTGTATAAACTTACAAAATTAAACTCTAATAATTCCTTTGTCATTGAAAGGTAAGATGGATGTATTCTTGGCATCTGAAAAATTTAAGGCTTTCATCTTGCAGAGTTTTGGACCTTAAATGCTGTAAATTGATTGCTTCAAATATTTACATGCAGTAGTTTCTCTTTAGTATCTACCTGCTAAGCATTTTAAAATCCTGAATTTCAATGATCTGTGAACAGTTTCAGTTAGCGTCTTCTTTGATGAAACTATATTTAAAAAATTTGCACTCTTCTTATGCAAATGAAGTAAATCAAACAAAAAAACAGACTTTTAGTAGTAAAATTAAATTACTGATTGTAATAAGAAAAGTGGGACGGGTAGCAGCAAATGGTATAGAGCTCACTTGTATTGTGACAGATAAACATCAATGGTGGTGGTAAACTTGATGTATTATGTACAGATGCTGATTTACAATGACACACACCATAAACTTACATAATGTTGCATGATGCAATGTTCCTTCAATAAAGTTAATTAAACAAAAAATAAATTATTGAATTGTTTCACTCATTTGTTATAAAAATGAACAGAAGGAAAAGTTGTAAAGCTAAGAATTCATGATGAGTTCAAATTTTGTGGCATCCCGTATTTTTAATCAAGTACTTAACTTAAAAAATGATACTCTATATTATATGGGACTATAGTTTCTAATGGTCTCTTCTATGTAAAAGTAAGGCATTTTCTCCATTTTCCAGGTGCTTGATAGCTTTTGTATAAAATTTTAGAGTGATTATTGATAGTTTTTATTCAAGCAAGAATGATTATAAAATTTTATTCTTCATATGTGTATTTTTCACAAAATTGTTTTTATGTTTTCAAAATGCTATTAAAGTATTTAATATATGAAACAATCTCTGTTTTAATAGTTAAAAGAAGCTATTTTTACTGATTTAAAACTGTCAACTAATTTAAATATTTTAAATATAAATTGTTTTCCCATATTTTAAAATTTCTCTTATCTCTGTTAAGTTCTTCTCATCTGATTTGTTGTTTAAGGCTGTTGATTCTTTATTGGTATCCTAGCTGGATGATCTTCTTTTATTGTGAGTGGGCTCCTACTATTATCATGTTGCTATTAATATCTGTTTAAGTATGTTAATATTTGCTTAATAGATATGGCAGCTCCTGTATTAGGTATACATATATATATATATATATATGCTAATGTTAAGTATTCCTGATGTATTGATCCATTTATCATTGTATAATGAGAATCTTTATCTTTTGCTACCTTTTTTGACTGAAGTCTATTTTATCTGAATTGGCATAGCTACTCTGCTTTCTTTATATTCACCATTGTTTTGGAGTACATTCCTCCATGTATTTTCTTTAAATCTATGTTTGTCTCTATAGCTTAAGCTAGTCTCTTATAAAAAGCATATGGTTTAACATATTTTTTAATCCATCTCTGTCTTTTAATTGTTGAGTCCGTTTATGTTCAGGGAAATTATTGATAGTTGAGGTCTAGCTATTGTCATTTTGAGATTTATTTTCTGGTTTTGTTTATCTATTACCATGCTTAGTTTTTTTTAACTTTATTCTTTTTTATTTAAATTGAAGATGCACTCTAAATATTTCTTATAAGGTCTTTTTGCATTTAGATAACTGGGAGTTCTATTGGCTTTATTGACTTGTATGCATATTTCTTTCCCCAGGTTTGAGGATTTTTTCAGTAATTATTTCTTTGAATATGTTCTCTGTTCCTTTCTTTTTTTGTATTCACCTTCTAGGATACGCATTAATGTTATGATGCCTTTCCTAATGGAATCAGATAATTATCAGTATATTTTTATTTGTTTAATATAAAATTTTAATATCTTAAAAATTTTTAATTTCTCTCTTTTGTTTTATCTCAACCATTTATACACTTACACTTCCCAGTTCACTATCTTTCCCTCTTTTTGTTCAATTTTGTGACATAACTTTCTTTGGCACACTTGATCTTGTTTATTGCTTTTTTCACCTACCAGATCTTTCAGTTTCTTTTGTAAAAACATATTTTTCCTTCTGCTCCTTACTTGCATTTTGAGCTCATTGACTTATTTAGATGTGTACTCTTATAGTTCTTTAAACTGTTTCTTGAGTTTTTATGTAAATTTGAGTTTCTTTATTACAACTTTGAATAGTATAACTATGAAAAAGAAACAATCATTAATAAATCCAAAAAGACATCATCGTCAAAACTGCTTTTTCACTAGGTATCATTTCCTTACAACGACATAACACCTTGATATTTTGAAGCTTATTGGTGGTACTCTTTGTATCTTTTTATCTAAGTTATTTCATTTTTATTTTTTTTTGCACGTGGCACTCTACTTTTGTTATGTATTTTTGACCCTTGCATGCTTCTGTAGAAAGGAAGTCTTGGTGAATTAGAGAGTGGAGGATGGCTGGTACAGAAATGTGGGGAGGTGGTAGTTGTTTTGTGGACTGCAGGGCATGGGGGAACCTCCTCTATCACTGGTGTTAACCCTCCTCTCAGAGTTTCCAAAATGGGGTTTAGTAGTTTATAGATTCTGGTGTTGGAGATCCCCTCAAGTAGATCATGAGTCCCAAAATTTAGGGGAGGATGAGCATATATGTTCTTTTCTGCTTTTTGCAGGTCATTCAACTCACGTATGACATAGAATCCCAAGCCAGAATTCTTCCTTTTGGATTTCCTTAACCCAAGTGCATGTGCCACCAGCAGTCTTTGTTCCTCCTTTTCTGTGATTAGAGGCTAGACCTGCTACCCTGTTGATTGTATCTTGTACTACTTTTTCAGTTGCAGCAATAGATGCTGCTGAGCCACTTGGTCTTATGAATGCTACCCTGTGTCTCTCCAGATTCATCTCTCCAGAATGCAATTCTTCCAAGGATCCCCTAAATGTAGTCATCATTTTTTCCAGGTTGACAGAGGAGCAAGAGTGCTATAGAACTCCCTGCCGTATTACCTCTGTAAAAGTCTGACTGTATTACTGACATGAAGCAGGAAATGATTTCCCCCACCATCTTCACAAAACCATTGATTTCTTAAAACTAAAACCATAGATGTGTATTTTTTAAGGCACAATGCAACACTCTTAAGGACAGATCATATGTTTGGACATAAAGCCTCAACAAATTAAAAAAGAAAAAATCCAAATATCATACTAGATGACAAGGGCATCAAACTAGAGATCAAACAAAAAATGAAGGATTAGAAAACTGAAAAGGAGTAGAGAATAAACAAGATTTTGAAAACCTATTGGGTTAATCATAAAATCAAAGATTAAATTAAAAAATACCTGGAGTCAAATGAAAATGAAGACACAACTTACCACATCCTATGAGATGCAGCAAAAGAAGTACTGAGGGAGTTTTATGTCAATATACTTCTACTACAGGACACAAGAAGAAACGCAACTAATAAACTAAAATGTCATCTAAAGGAACTAGAGAAAAAGAAGAAAATATACTAAAATCTAGTAGAAAGAATGAAATAATAAAACAGAACAGAAATCATTAAAATAGGTACCAATAAAACTTTAAAAATCAATTAGAAGAACAATTTTTAAATAATAAAAATAACGGACAAACCAGTAACCAGATTAATAAAGGAGAGAGGAAACACACAAAAAAAAATAAAAAATGAAGTAAGAACAATCACAACTGATACAACAGATACACAGACAATCACAAGAGAATATTATGAGCACGTTTTTGGCAAAAAATTGAACAACTTAAATGAATAGAAAAACTCTTAGAAACATATAAAATGCTAGGACTAAATCAGGAAGAAGTAGAAATCCTAAGCACATTGACTGCAAGTGATGAAATTGAAACGGTGATTAAAAATCTCCCTCAAAACAAAAGCCCTGTACCAGTTGCTTTCACTATTGAATTCTGCCAATTATTCGAAGAATTAAGACCAGTCTTTCTCAAATTATTCTAAAATAATACAGAGTTCCAAATGCTTGTAATGATGTCAAAATTACCCTGATTCCAAAATTGAACTTAGATGTCACCAAACGTGAAAATTATAGACATATCCTTGATGAATATTGATGCAGAAGTTCTTAGCAAAATACTAACAAAAGATATTCAAAAGCTCATTAAACTAATCTTACACAATGAAAAAGTGCAATTTATTCCAAGGATATAGGGTAGTTCAATATAGGAAAGTTAATAAATGTGGTACATTGCATGAACAAAAGGACAGACAAAAAAAACCCAAAACATATGATCATTTTAGTGGATGTATGAAAAAAAATACGTCAAGATCCACCACAAATTTGTGTTAAAAATTCTCTAAAAATATGGATGGAATGTACTTTTGCATCATAATGGATATACATTGCAAACCCAGTCAACATCATACTCAGTGGAGAAAAATTTGAGTTATTCTTCTAATATCAGGAACAAGGCAAGGTTGTTCAATCTAACCTCTACTAACTAATACAATGCTGGAAGCCCTGAATATTGCAATTAAACAAGTAAAAAAGCATAAAAGATATCCAGATTGGAAAGCAAGAAGTGAAGCTACCACTATTTGCAGATGACATGATAATATATGTAAAAGAAACCTTAAGACTCCAGTGAAAACCTCACAGAAACGATAAACAAGCACAGTAAAGTGGTAAGTCTCAAATCAATATTCCAAAATCTGTTAGAATTTCTATATGCAAGCAGCAAAATTTCAGAAAGAGAACTCAAAAATAATTCCATTTACAATTACATAAAAAGAATGAAATTCTTTGGAATAAACAAGCAAAGAAGTGAAAGACCAATGTGCTGAAAACTATGAGACATTGTAAATAAATAAAAGATTACACAAAAAAGCTGGAAAGATTTATTCTTGATTAATATTGATGGATTGCTCATGGATTGGAAGATTTAACATAGTTAAAACAGCCATCACAATTAAAACAAATTCAGACTTAATGATATCTCTATGAAAATTTCAGTCATTCTTCACAGAAATAGAGCAAAAAAATGTAAAATTTATTTGTATCTACAAGAGACCTTGGAGAGCAACCACAATCATGAAGGAAAGGAAGAAAAACAGAAACATAATGCTCCCATACTCAAACTATACTACAAAGCAATAATAATCAAGTCAGTATTGTATTGAAATCTAAACAGACTTACAGAGCAATTAGTAGAATTTACAACCTGTAAATAAACACATATATATAGACAATCAATTTATTATAAAGGAGTCAAAAGTTTACAATGGGGCAAAGGCAGGCTCTTCAAAAAACGGTGTTGGGAAACCTGGAGAGGACCTAGCAAAATGTTAAAACTAGATCATTACTTAACATCATACACACAGATTAATTCAAAATGGTTTAGACTTATCTGTAAGACCTGACACCATAAAATACATAGATGAAAAGACAGGCAAAACACTACTATGTATAAACCTAACAGATGTCTTTGGAAACTACATTCTAATAACTGGGGAAATAAAATTCAAAATAAGCAAAGAGGATTGCATCAAGCTAAAAAACTTCTGCATAGTGAAAGAAACTTCCTCAAAACAAAAAGCATCCTAGTGAATTGGAGAATGTATTTGCACAAAATATATCCTACAAGGACTTAATGTCAAAATATACAAATAATATGGAAAACTAAATTTAAAAAAACAAATAATCTATTTAAAATGATTAGAAGATCTTAATAGACACTTCTCTAAAGAAGATATAAAGATGCAATAGCACATGAAAAGATTCTCTACCTTTCTTGTCATTATGAAATACAAATAAAAACAGCAATGAAGCAATGAGATATCACCTCACGCTTATGAGGATGACTATTATCCAAAAGATTGGAAACACCCAGTGCTACAGAGTATGCAGAGAAGAGGGAATTCTTGTACACTGTTGATAGGATTGTCTGATGCAACCATTAGGGAAAATGGAATGAAAGTTCCTCAAAAAATGAGAGCGGAAATCCTGTATGTTTCAATTATCTTTATGTTTGACATCTACCCTAAAAACAGAAAACTAATATTCAGAGATATAGGCACCCTTATTTTCAATACCCCAAAGTTAGAAAAGACCTAAGAGATCATCAAAATATTAATGGATAAATAAGATGTATTATACACACATAATAGTATGCTACTTACCTGTCATAAAGATAAAATTTTGCCATTTGGCATAAACATGGATGGATTTAGATGAAATTATGCTTAATAAAACAAACCAGAGGAGATAGACCTATAATATCACCCATAAGTGATCTCTAGAGAAACCAAGCAAAGAACTAAATTTTAAAAAATGAACTTTTGACAAATTAACCAAGTCAAACAATAGACTTTTACCCTAAAAAGCAAATCATGTGTTACAGGGAGGGAAAGGACAGGGTGGATGGGAAAACTGGTTAAAGGAGATTAATTGCATAGTTAATGAAAAACAGAAATAGTCATGAACTGAATGTATTATAAACAAATGTGAATTTGCTATGATGCACGATTTAAGCCTACATGTTATAATGTGTTGTTCCTTAATAAAATTAATTGAAAAATAATTCACTATATTCATTTTATTTATAATTATCCTTTATTTCACATCATCTCCTTCATTCTTATTCATGCCTTCCTGTAATCCTGATTTAAAAACTGTGATTATTTTTTTTGAACTTGACAACTCCCTGTATATCTGTCAAGGATATCTTATCTCTTTTTTGTGATGACATATATATTATAACATGCATGCCTGATATAGAACAGTCAACATAAGATTATATATAGGAACACTTAATAAGAAATTTAGAGTCATAAGGACTCAATTTGGTTGCCCCCCTTCTTTGTGCTACTTCTGTCACAAAATGTACATTTTGTTGCTTTCAATTCACAATATTTCAGCATGGTTTTACTTTTTTCACTTTTTGTAAAAGCTGTCATGATAAAAATATCCAATATTTGCCATTTTTATCTTCATTTTTTAATTTTATGTAGGATTTTTGTTTATTGCTTAAACACATTTAATTTTCTAATTGTACCCCTGGAAAATTGTTGATGCATGAACCTATTTATAAATTATTTCAGGAATTGAAGTATTTTTATTTTAAAGCTAAAAACTGCACCAGTACTATCTTATCCTTGCATAAAAAATCTCTAGAGTTATATGCATATTTATTTCATTTAGTAATAAGACAGATAAAGGGGTTCCAAAGTAGTTCTAGATATTCAGAAACATCATACAATCAGAAGTGTGTCTTAAAAATCTCTGTATAATAAAAGTACAACAAAATATATAGCTCAAGAATTTTGAATGATTTAAAACTTCTTTTGATAGAATATAACGCATGCCGACTAAGTTGACAAAGAATAGTCAGGATTAAATCATATTTAATAAAGTTAATATTTCATCTACAGAACCTGAACAAAAGACCTGGCTACTTTTTAAGACTGACAAAATAGTCCTTATGCTTTTCAACAGTAGATCACATAGGATAAACAAGGGCATACAATCAAAGACAAATATTGATATGATTAGAGTTAGACAAATTGTACTTCAAATAATTACTAAGGTCAAAACTGAAAGATTCCACCTGAAACACAAAATAAAACAAAACAAAAGTCAGAGATAACGTAACAGAATTTGTAAGTCAAATATATTACTAAAATAACAAAAACATTATGAAATTAAATAGTTAATAGAACAAGTATTAATGAAGACAAACCACAAAGGCAAGACTTCACGTATGTTTGTGTGTATGCCTTTGTGTACATATTTCTATGTAAGTCTGTATGAGTGATTCAAGTTTGCAGTGTGAAGATTATAACTACATCATGGTCAAACACACCTAGTAACGATTGTGAACACACCTAGCATACCTTTAGAAAGAAAATAATTGCAGTATATTTTTTAAAATGTGTACATTGCAAATTATTTTAGAATGGTAAAAACAGATGTGTGGACTAATATGTAATTAGGTAATACACAAGAAAAAGATGCCTTGATTTTAATTTTAATGTCAGTAAATATTGAATGCAGAAAAGCATATCAAAATAAATAAATAATATTTTGTTTTGATACACTTTAATTCTCAAAGAAGACCCAGACTGAAATGTTCTCTATGTAATCATGTGTGTAGCATTGCATTCTATAGAAGTAAACATCTCATGCAGGAAATTTACAAAAAAATTCCAGCATGAGAAAAATCTAACAGTCAAGAAAATATTAACCCGGACACAAGACTTAACACATTTGCTAAGATTATTTTTAAATATTTAAATGTTTTACTAGTTTCTAATGTTATACACATTTGAGGAAAATACATTCACATCTCAATGTGTATTTTATACTCCATTCACCACCACAGTTTTAGTGTCAGTCACCTCTATCATTTATTTTTAAGAGGAAGGCACAGGAATATAGAGAGTGAAACAAGAAACATTTTATTTCGTTTTGAGCACCACCTCACGCCCAGCTCTGGGTCTCATACCTGGTCCTTGAGTTATGTATGGTCTACATTGTAACCACCAGCTTATCACCTGAGTCACCAGAGAACCACCTCTATAATTTTAACCCATGAACCCCTTTTCTCCTCTCTTTCCCAATCCCTGGATCTCTGGTAACCAGTCTTAATTTTGAACTTTAAGAACATTGCATTTTGGCTTGTTAGACAGTATGTTGTAAGCTTTGATACAGGATTGAGAAAATTCCTATTCTTTCAAGTGCATTTGCAGTATTATGAAAACTACCATATATTGGTAAAAATAAAGATCTGAATACAGAAAATTGGAGTTTTCCATTCTGTTTAGAAATTGACACTTTTAAAAAAATCAAAATATTCCAATTATACATTTAAAATTTAGTTACCAAATTGAACCTTAACCAGAAAAAAAGAAAAAAACAATGAGCTATCTTGATAATAAAGTGACTATATATTAAAAATTGTGGAATGCCATTGAGACAGGGTTAATTGGATGTATCCGATTCTAAAAGTTAGAAAAGAAGAGAAACTTAGATTAATAGAAGTAAAAAAGATTTTAAAGAGGAAGAATTAGCTGGAAAGTCTTACAAATAATGTTTCATAGAGAAAATGTTATCTCTGTTTTACATGTATCCCTTAATTGACTTAAGTAAAATGTGCTTGTTAGTTTCCTAAGTAAAATACTCATCATTATGTATGTATTTATGAGATGTGATTTATATGAGACATTGCTTAAACTCTGGAAAAAGATTAGAGAACAATACAAAGTGCATATTATGTGAACTAGTGATATAGGCAATGGATGCATGCAAGAAAGAAGGAATATGAAGAGAAACAAAAGAGGAAAATTGCAACTATAATGTAATTAGAGAAATCGAACCAAGAACAGGCATTCAAATAAAGTAATCATTTGAACAGTTGTTTGGAGAGACTTCCCACAGGAGAAAGGAAATGTGGAAATACTGTGTTGGGAAAACGTTTTGGCTGAGTATTGTTGAGACAACACTGTTTACTCTAAAGCTAAAAGAGTAGCTCACGTGTATAGTTGGCTCCCTTTGTGTGTATTGTTCATACAATGTATACCAAAATCATATGTTGATATACTGAGTCTACTCGCTCCGAATGTTACTGTATTTAGAGATTAGGTTTTGCAAAGATAATTATCTTAAAAACAGACTTTATGATTCAGCTCTAATATAATGACTAAGCATCCTTGTAATAAGAATTTATTAGAACACAGACATTTAGAGATAAGAGCAAACTGGGAGACACTGGAAAGAAGCTAAGGCAAAAGGTCTTAAAGAAATTAATCCTATCTTCACCTTGATCTCAGATTTCTAGAGGTGAGAACGCTGAGAAATCATTTTTGTGGTGTGAGCCATCAGTCCGTGGTACTATGTTACAGCAGCTCGAACAAACTAGTCCATCAGCATCAGGATGCATGTAAATGTGTGTGTTTGAGTGTATGTGTATCTCAGAATGAATTATAAAACAAATCAATGGCATGGTTCTTCTGCATGTGTGGAAACTTTACATGTTGGAAGTATGACTGCTATCCTTACAGAAAAATGTCCATGAGTGCTAGATAAAAACACTAATCAACTGAAACACAAATTTTTTAGCTTAGCATCTTGATATGAAAACAATAGACACAATTTTGAATTTAACATTATTTTGAAGAAATGGTGCAGGCAGGAATGAAAACAAGCAGAACAGGCAGGTTGAGAGAGAGAGGAAAATGAAGAACATCATCTTACTTTTTGTACTCTGTTGTACCGCTAGCCCCAGGATGCAAACTTGGGTCCTTGGGATATACAAGGACTGCACCAGCAGAAGGAAGCTGACAAAGCTGCCGTTCCATTAGGGTGTACCAAGTTTCAATTTCACGGTGAGCGTGAAAAAGATACTTTATTGATAAACCTATTTTTTCCAAACACTTTTTTCATTGCTTCTTTCACATCTTTGTTTCTTAAACTGTAGATAATGGGGTTCAACATGGGAATCACTATGGAGTAGAAAAGAGACACTATCATGTCATGGTCCAATGCATAGCGGGAACTCGGTCTCACATACATGAAGAGAATTGTTCCATGATATATGGACACTCCAGTGAGGTGGGAACCACATGTAGAAAAGACTTTTTTTCTCCCTTCAGCAGAACGCATCCTCAGAATTGCCAGCAAGATGAACCCATAGGAGATGAGGACAATCAGAACAGTGACTATCTCAATGGAGCCCACAAAGTAGAAGAGTAGAAGCTGGTTAATTTGAGTGTTAGAGCAAGAAATAGCGAGGAGAGGTGGGATGTCACAAGAGATATGTCTGATTTCATTGGATGCACAGAAAGAGAGGCTAAAGGTGGCCACGGTGTGTACAGAAGCATTCAAAATGCCGCCAACAAAGGAAGCAATGATGAGTGGCACATAGACTCTGGGGGACATGCTAAGTGAATACAGGAGAGGGTTGTAGATGGCCACATAGCGGTCATAAGCCATCGCAGCCAGGAGAAAACATTCTGTGGTCCCGAATGTAACAGCAAGAAACATCTGTGTTGCACATTCAGTGAACGAAATAACTTTATTACTTAACCAAAAAACCACTAACATATTTGGGGTAATTACTGAGGAAAAGCAGGCATCCACAGATGATAACACACTCAGGAAATAGTACATAGGGTTATGAAGCCGGGAATCCCCTATAACCAATATAACTAATCCTAGGTTTCCCACAATAGTAAAAATGTAAATTGCTAGAAAGAGAACGAATAAGATGATCTGCAGCTCAGCATTATTTGTGAAGCCCTTCAGTACAAACATGGTGACTTCTGTGGCATTCTTCATGCTGACATTTTAGGGAACAATCTTGAACATATCCACAAAATCACAAGTCATCTTACTAAGACAAAAATAAGCACTAATGTGACTCATGGAATTGAAGCATGTCCTCAAAATTATTTCTTGGTAATGTGTAATTTCCCAGCAACTGTAGGAGACAGTGACAAGATTTTGGTTCAACGGTTATCAACATTCATTATAAAAACAGATAAAAAAATATATTTTTTAACTCACTGGCTCAACTCACACATCATTTCTAAAATATTCAAATCAAATAGTTAATTTATCCCTGAGTTCTATTATCCCTTGTCCATTAAAGCACTTTAATACACAAAGTGAACAGCTCAAACTAGTTTTCTTCTGACAAGCAATACATACATGAGATACTATTGCAGTGAACACGTGGAGTAGGACATTCAGAATTCCAAATCCTTCAGAATCATTTTCAGGAGAACCATTTGCTATCATTCTCTGCTAGAATTATGACATTAATATTTATCTCAAAATATTGGAAAAAATATTAAAGGACAAATGCATTACATTAAAACTTTATAAAATGTGCTGTTCGGTTGGTTTGACAGATTAACAGCCTATTAGATGGTAATACTTCATGAATTAACCTCTAAATATTCCCCAACACCTTTAAATTATTTAAATTAATGACAGTATTTTTTTCAAGATGATAAAATGTGATTAAATATAAAATTATATGACTGTTTATGTTTTAACGAATCCATTTTCAAATAAATAGCATTATAATGTAATTTTCAGATAAATATTTGGTTTTCATACGTGGAAATCAAAATTTCTAATAATTTATGTTTTTCTCCTCTTAAAATTCTGAGGTGAAACTGTCTTATAAGGAACATTATAAGAAAAATAAGAAATATATTTCTTTCAGGTTATTACACTTACATTTTACATATATACATATAGTTCTTTTTGAACTTAAATAATGCCTAGATAACTATAATTTAAAAGAAATGAATGAATTCATAAAGCCCAATAATTAAAATTTAGCAATGGAAGTTCGCCCCCAAAATATTTGAACCTAAGCATAAAACTTAATAGTTAAGAGTGAAACAATAGCAAATAAAAAAGATAAGAAGATACAGAAAATGTTCATCCTGTACAAACACTTAGTGAACCAAATTAATAGTGAAAGTCTTACCTGAATCTGAATTCAAACTTCCATTATTAGCCCATCTGCTACAAAAAAATGGAAGGCATATATTTTTCAAGTAAGTTATTACATTTTATTTTATTTTTATTTATCACTCATCAGAAATGTAAGACTATCCTGAGAGCACAAAATCTACTGCAAGTAATATCATGTGTACTATTTAAACACATAAAAGCAAATCAAGCTTCACTCTTAATACGTTTATCTGAATTCCAGCAGTCAGAATGAATAATCTCTACCAGAGACAGTAATAGAAAAGTAAACATAACCAATAGCCTTCTGAGAAAGACAAAAGCAGGATTGCCTAAAAGAATTGTCAATGTGAACAGAAAGCATTTTCATAGAATAATTGGAAATATTTATGGCAGAGAAAACCATACTCCTATTAGACCTCAGAGAAGGCAAAATTTAGGGTGATTCTTTGTATTGAAAGTAATAGTTACAACAGAACAAATTAAAGCACGCTGATCACTTTTTTAATGACTTGATTATTTTTAAGCTGCTCTAACACAGTTATTTAAACATAGGACTTCATTGACAATCTTAATAAAACAACTATAAAATTCCCCAATGTATCAGTCTGATCTATAAAATGTAATTGTGAAGAATGACATGATATTAACCAAAGGAACATACAAGAGCTAATGTAGTTGAGGTAAAAGCAAAATGAAAGAAAAAGCAAGCTTCAGTGAATAGCATGATGAGAGAGGGAGCTTTCAGAACGGGGTACTGCCTATCTGCGATCTCCTCAGTAGTTTCACAGACTCCCAAAATCAGCAGAGGAGGCACCTTCAGCTGTCTAGAAACTGCTTAAATTGTAGGGAAAGGGAGGACCCCAAAAAGCAGATTTCTGTTTCCTTTTTAGACCAGGACCTCCTGGCCAATAAAGGCCACAGAGGACCTTGGATGCCCTGAGCCATACCCAGCCTGCCCTTTGCTGAGCTCTAGAGGCCAAAGCTTATCTAGTTAGCACTCTGGAAAGATCCCTGCAACCGTGAATTTCATGTTTTGCCCAAGACAACAAGGAGTCCAGAGTGCCAGAGGCCGCCTCACAGACCTGGAGAGCTGCCTGCAAAATCCCCTCACCTCTGCTTTCACACTGCCTTGTGACTTCTGTTCTCCTGCTAATTAGATAGTGGAAAGGGGGTCCACCCAGAACCCCTCTCCCAAGAATA
>RJWH01009550.1:0-21945 GCA_004363575.1 Solenodon paradoxus | reverse complement strand
GACCAGGGTCAGGACTCAGTGTGACCAGGGTCAGGGCTCAGTGAGTGACCAGGGTCAGGACTCAGTGTGACCAGGGTCAGGGCTCAGTGAGTGACCAGGGTCAGGACTCAGTGTGACCAGGGTCAGGGCTCAGTGAGTGACCAGGGTCAGGGCTCAGTGTGACCAGGTCAGGGTTCAGAGTGTCACCAGGGTCAAGGTTAATGTGTGACCCCTGTCCCATTCAGTGTGCCCTGATGCTGGGGTCAGAGTGACCTCCTTCAGGTCTTGTGTGATCCCATCGTGAAGGCTTAGGGCCCTTGGTCATCTGTCCAGGAACACCTCCTGCGATTGGGGACTGAAGGCTGCCGCTGTTGTCTGACCTCCTGGGCCCCTGTCCTCCTTACGGAGTAGGACTCTGCCCGACCGCGTCATCTCATTCCCAAACCTCCAGTCCGGTGCCGCGGCGCCGCGTGAGAGCAAACAAAAGACGTGGGAGAAGGGACGGGGCTGTTTATTTCCTGAGTGAGTGCAGACGGGGACACTCAGGCTCACACGCTCAGTCTCCCTGAGCGAGAGCAAGCGGGGCTTCATGGGGGGGTCCGACTGGGGGGCTGCATGATAAGGGGGCGTCCTCCCAACGGGCCATCTGCTCAGCTCCAGCTCCCGTCTCAGCGACAGGACTCAGGTCCCAGCTCACAGGGACGCTGACCTATGTGAGGGTCACCGGTCAGTCCTTGGTCTCTCCAGACCTGAGACACCCGTGTGCCAACCACGTCCGGGTCAGTGTGACCTCTAAGCCGCTTTTGAGACTCGGCCAGACTCGGCCAGAGCCGTCACGGGAGGGGAGGGCACAGACCAAGCTGGTCAGCCGGGCGCTTGCTGGACGCACACGCTTGGTTACTAGGGGCTTGGTTGCAGCCTGTCTGCCCTCTGGGTGCGGGTTGCTGCTGGGACTTTTTCTCCGGGACCCTCCCCAGACCCCTGCAGGGATCTGAAGGAGACGACTGTCACTGGGACTCGAGGGTCAGGGCTGCGGGGAGCTGTCTGCTGGCTGTGGGCACCGCTGCTAGTGGGTCAGCCAGGGTGCAGTCACTGGAGACCCCGTCACCCTGTTCACGAATAGCCAGTGTGTGTGGCCGTCATCACTCAGCGAGGCCCAGGTCCCCAGTGTCCTGAGCCCATGTCTTGGTTCCTCATTGTCCCTGGTCACTCGGGTACCACTGCTCTGGTAAGTCGCACTCCGAGGCGCTTAGTGTGGCTTGGCCTCCCTCCTGGGCCCGGGTGGCGTCCCCGCTGGGTCCCCGCCCGGAGCGCCCTCTGCAGGGCCATGCTGTGACTGTCACTGTGTCCAGGCGTGTCAGTGATTTCAGCCACATCACACCCGTTACCAGCGGTGTCACAGATGTCCTCACAGGCCAGAGACCCCGTTTTTTAGGCCAGTTCTGTTGTGGGCACAAGCCTCCCTGGGGGCCCCACTCGGGGCAGCGTTCGGGGCAGAACTGGGTCCGGCTCCCTTGGTCAACGTTGTGGGTCCTGTCCGCTGGCTCCATGGGGTCCTTGCGCCCCGCCGCCCCTCCCAGTGGCCCCTTCCCCATCTCTGACATCCTCTGCCCACACCCCTCTGGCCTGCCAGCCTGCGGGGTGCCTGCGGGTGGGGCCTCGGGCCTCGGGTGTTGAGGGCGTGGAGACAGGTGGGGCAGTTGTCCTCACCGTGTGCCCACGCTTGGTGCTGACACTGGGGTCTCAGGCCACAGCCCATAGGAGGGACCCCAGCAGCACCAGCTGTCTCCCTCAGGACAAGGGAGGGCGAGGGGACAGGGCCCCCCATAGATGCCTCCCCACCCTGCACCCCGCGGCAAGCGGCCCAGGGAGCGGTGGACTCCAGCCCCACTGCAGCCCGGGTGCGACTGGTGGGAGGGGCGGGGCTGGCAGTGCCAGGTGGGCGCCGGGTGGGGGCGGGAGCTGGGGGACCCAGCCGGGCCTCCAGGGGTGCCTGCACCCGAGCAAGTAACCCAGGGGCGTGTCCGTGAGCGCGTCTGTCTGCATGAACGTGTCCGTGCGTGTGCACAAGCGTGCAGGCACGTGCATGAGCGTGTGCAGTGCGTGACGCAGGTGTGTGTGCCCACAAGGGTGTGTCTGGGCACGTGCATGCACCCAGCCTGTTGCCTCCTGCCCCTGTCCCGCCGCCCTTCCGGCCCCACAGCCCCTCTTCGCTGCCCGGGCGGTGCTCCTGGTGTGCCCGGCAGTGCTGCAGTGCCCGGTGCGGGGCTGGGTCAGTGCCGGGGAGGGGCAGGCGTGCGCTGTTCTGGGGGTCGGAGCCCGGGGGAGAGCGGGGGGGCCCAGCCCTGTCCCCAGCGGGGCTCTGCTCTCACGCAACAGCCCTGCTAAGCGGGCCAGCCTGGCATTTATTGGGGGTGGACTTGAGAGGGTGGCAGCGAGGGCCCAGCCAGGGTGCAAGGAGGCGTTCAGGGGCCGGGCCTGGAGGCAGAGGGTGGGCTGGGGCGCGTGGGGAGCTGGCTGTGCGGAGCAGGGCTGCGTCGCTCCTGGTTGCAGAGGCTGGCCTGGCAGCACGAGATGGACACGTGGGGGCCCAGGTGCAGGGCTGAAGATTCGGGGCAACCCTTGGAGCACATCTTGGTGACCAGAGGCAGGTCGCTGGAGCTGACGGGGGCCCCTGGGCAGACAAGGGTTCAGCTGCAGGCCGCCCGAGCTCGAGTCCGGAGCCCCCGCCACGCGCCGCCACGTCAGGGCGCACCCCCACCTCCCTGCCCAGGCCCGCACCCCCGGGACTCACTGGTGGCGACGGTGACGCAGTGGTCGGAGCCCCGCAGGCACCGGGACTGCTGGAGGCACCCGCCGAAACCCGAGCACCGGTGGCACCACAGGGCGTGGGCTGCAAGACACAGGCGGGCGTGGGGTGGACGGCCCGCGTGCCCGCCTCACCCAGCGCCCGTTCTCGGGCCAGCCCCTCAGCTCGCGACTCAGTCCCCGGAATGTGGGGCTCTGGTCCCTCATCCTGGGGTGCCTGGCCGCTCGGGCCCCTGCAAGCAGGTGGAGGCAAGGTCACCTGTAAAGAGCTCCAGTCAGGACGGGGCGAGTCAGCTGGGCCGGCTCCCGCGGCGCCACAGGAGGGCACCAGGGACGGCGGCAGGAGGGCCCTGGCTCGGGGGCTGGGGACTCGGGGGGCCAGCGCCGGCGCCTGGTTCTTAGGCCTCCCGCAGAGGCCCGGGGCCTGGGGCAGCTTGAGCAGGACCCTGCTGGGCCTCGAGGACGTGCTGCACCCACCACCCACGAGGCCCCTCAGACTCCGTCCTCCCGTGGTCGCCCTTCCCCCTCTGGTAAGTGGGGCCCCTGACTGCGCCCGGTCCTTCCTCTCTGCGTGCAGTGCGGGCATGCAAACAAGTGTGGCCGCTCACGTGGGCACAGCATGCACACACGGGCACACACACATGGGCACACCCACACGAGCACACTCATGGGCACACACGGGCACACACAAACGGACACACACGGGCTCACACGGGCACACTTGTGGGCACACCCACAAGGACACACGGACACTCACGGGCACACATGGGCTCATACGGGCATACTCACAGGCACACCCACACGGGCGCACTCACAGGCACACCCACGGGCACACTCACGGGCAAACATGGGCACACACAAACGGACACACACGGGCTCACATGGGCACACTCGTGGGCACACCCACACGGACACAATAAACACGGGGTCAGGTACACAGCACACGGCAATCTGCGCCTGGTCACATACGCACACAGCCACGTGCACACGCGTTCACACTCACTCAGGCATGTACATGCACGTGTGCTCACGGGGACACACACAGGGCAGGACAAAGCATGCGCCCGCAGTCCCTCGGCGCCTCTGCCCAGCTCTGAGCTCTGCCGCCAGGGGCTGAGGGCAGCGTTCTCCCGGCCACAGAGCCATCTGGGACCCACGTGTGAGCGGAAGGGCAGCAGCGGCAGGGGGCCCACTGCGCGGGTGTGTCCCTACAGGCAGTGCTCGCTGGGATGCTGGGACGGCGGATGGACAGGCAGGAGGTGACCTGGAATGGCACATTGCACTCCCAGGGCGCTCCTGAAGGTAACCAGCTCCTGCCTCCCGTCTCCCTGCTCCTCCGCACTCCTGCCCTCCAGCAAAACTGCAGCTCAAACGCCACCTCCTCCAGGATGGCCTCCGGGTTTCCAGGGCAGAGACCACAGCTCCTCTCGGACGTCTCCCCTCCCCTGGTCACAAGTCTCTGCCTTTGAGGACTGTGCTCAGGGGAGCTCGTGCAGGGAGAGGCCATGTGGACTTGGGTGCACAGAGCAGGTAGGATGAGGGCAGGAGACCGTGCTGCCTGCAGGTGGCAGGAAGGGGACACCAGCAATGGTGGCGTGTGGAGCTCCCGGACAGAGGGGTGCAGGGCTCGACCCCCAATTCTCAAACTGGAAGAGCAGCACCCCTAGACCTGATGCTTGCTCTGTGTGGGGTCACAGGAGGGAGGGGATGCCGGCAGCAGGGAAGGGCCTCTGGGGTCAGTTTCGGGGCCACACCCAGGCTCACGATCCCCCGCAAGGGACAGGAACCCCGGGCACAAGCAGGAGGCTCCAGCCCTGGAGACGGTGGAGGGGCGAAGACCCCCGGCAGAGCCTGCACCTGCCCTGGAGGGGATGGAGACTCAGGGTGGGCTGGGGCATCAGATCTGGCCGGGGTGGCCTGGGGTGCCTGCTGGGATGTGTTCAGGCATCTGGGGGGAGGGAGATGCGGCCCCCACTCAGGGCATGGGGAGATGACAAGGCTGACAGGGCAGCCATTCGAGGGGCGCCCCCAGGACCCTGCAGGCAGATATCTGGGCAGCAAGGGCATGAAGGCCAGGCTGGGACAGTAGCAAGAGCCGCACACAGAGGGGAGGCATGTCCCACAGGGGTGCCGCTGGGCGCGGGCCAGGCAGGCTGGGAAGCCCCCCAGTTCAGTGGGCGTCAGATTGGAGGGGCCAGGCCGGGAGAGGGGCTGCTCTGGGCCTGCAGTTCCAGGCAGGAGCACGGGAGCTGGGCTGGGCCGCCGGGAGGACTCACCCTGCTCTGGGTTCAGCGCGGCGGCCAGCAGGAGCACGAGCAGCGGACGCATGCTGTCCTGAGCGGGCCGGCAACGGGTGCCCTGGCCGCCTTATAGCTGCTGCACCCACGCTCAGCCCGCCTGGCGCCCTGAGTCACCGGGGTCCGGCCCGGCCTCGAGGCCTGGGGGCTGCGTGGCCTGCTCACCCTGTCCGTGAAGTAGGAGCGTCCCAGGCTGGGCGTGGGGAGAGGCCAGCACAGCCCGGAGCCCACCACGGCCCTAAACCCGCAGTGAGCTGGAGCGGGGTGGGGGCCGCCTGCACCGCCCTCCCAGGGCAGCGAGGGGACCATGGTGCCTCAGCTCCATCTATCCAGAAGCCACGGTCGAGGCTCCGGGGCCTCAGGGGGAGCGACAGTGATCCCGCTGCAGGACCGGGTGCCTTCCTGGAGGTGGTGTGGGGTGCAGCTGAATGGCCGCAGGGAGTCAGGGAGGGGCCGGGCTCCCAGGGGCAGTGCAGGCGGCTATCCACAGGGTCCACCCTGCCAGCGCAGGGACGCTGCGTGTCTGCTCGGATACCCGCCCTCTAGCTGGGGGGCTTGTAGGCCTGGGGTCAGGAGACAAAGCAGGAGAGGTGGTGGGTTCATGGGCCATGGCGGGGGGGCGGGCCTGCCTCCTCCTGTGCCCCCCACAGCCGTGCCCTTGCCGGCGCAGGTGCTGTGTCAACACCATGGAGCCAGCAGGACCAGCCAAACCAGATGGGACAGACGCAGGCAGAGGTGGCTGTTGGCAGAGAGAAAGCTGCTGACTACATCTCTTCACTCATCCTCAGAGTCCGCGTCCTCTGTCCTCCCAGGTGCTGAGTGAGTCAGGCCGAGTGACAATGACAGGGACAGGGACAGGGACAGGGTCAGGACCTGGCCACAGAGCATGGTCCTGGGAAGTGGGGTAGAAGGGAGGGACCCCATTTGTCTGTCCACCTGTCCGTCCCTCTGTCCATCTGGGGCCTCCCTGCTAGGCTGGGGCTGGGCACTCACCGCTGTGGACACCCAGGCGGCCTCAGCTGGAGGACTGCCACCCCCACTTTCCTCACGAAGTCAGGGCTGCGGCCTGGATGACACGCAGCCCCCCACATGCGCCGAGAAAAGGAAGGACCTCTCCATTTCTTTTGAGCTGTTTTGCTTTGGTATTTAGATTCGCAGGTGAAATACAGGTTGATGACAGCGCGAAGGGAGGGGGAGAAGCGGTGGGCCCAGCGCCCGACGGCGCGCCTTCCCAGCATCCTCTGTCCTCTGCACTGGCGGGCCCGCCCAGATGTTCTCAGCCAGCAGCTCAGCTTCCTCTTGGCAGTGTTCCAGGGTGAACTCAGAACACCACAGCCCCCGAGGCTGCATCGGGAGACGGGTGCCAGGCGGGACACCCCGAGGCTGACCCTCACGGCTCCTCAAACCTCTGGCTCCAAGCTTCTCCCTCTCAGCTCTCCAGGCGCTAAGCTCCTATCATCATGGACACATGGACTCTAGGTTCATCAACCACCTTCCCGGCCCCTCCTGGACGCAGGGCCACGGCTGGCGGGAGAGGAGACCGCGGCGGGCAGGCGTGGTGGGTGGTGAGGGGCTGGCTCCTGAGCATATGACCTTCCCGAGGAGCTCAGAGCCACAAGTGCAGCGTCCAATGGAGCATCCTGTCCTGTCCCTGTCTGCCCAGGTGAACGGGACGCCCCCCCAGCCCCTCATTTCCTGCCAGAGTGCCCGGGTCGGCATGTGCTCTGTGCTGGGCCCTTGGGAAGCCTGGCTGGGAGAGCGCAGGCAGCATGGCCCCAGGCAGGGGCAGCACCATCGATGCTGGACTCGGTCGGGGTGGAGGAGACGTGGACAGACGGATGCAGGAAGCGAGTGGAAAGGTGCCCACTGCGGCTCTGCCCAGCTCCCCCGGACTTGACCCCGGGGCCCACACGTCGGCTCCACACTCTCAGGACAGGAGCGTGGGCCTGGGCCCACGGCTGCCCCCAGCTCTGGCCCAGGATGCCACCTGAGCCAGGACCACCCAGGACATGGGCTGGCACAGCTGGACAAAGACTGCTTCCCGGGCGTCTCCTGCTGAGTCAGGCGTCAGGGCGACGCCTCCGACGCCAGGCGCCCTCCTGGCTGGTATCTGCGGCTCCCGAGGGCCTGGCAGCCAGTTCTATGGGGGACTTCGGTCACTTTCCTGAGCCTGATCACTCCAGGGGTCCCACAGGGTGGGCACTAGGGTGTGGCCTGGCTTTCCCCCAGCCTGGGGGGCTCACCTAGACTGGGACTCAGGGGAGGGGACTCTGGGTGTCACTGTCTGAGCCCTGGACCAGCCACCCTCCTCCCCTGCTCCTGGCCTGTTGGGGTGAGGGGTCCCCCCAGGCCAGGCAAACTCAGACCTGTGTGAGGACCCCTGCTCGGGCTTCCCGGGGTCCAGGTCGCCTGAGCTCCGTGGCCCCAGAATGAGCTCTCAGAACAGAATCTTTCTTTCAAGTGATGCCCATTCTTGGGTCCCTGGGGGCCCAATACCCAGCGGCGCTGGGGCACCTGCAGGCTTCCCCAGAATCAAGGCAGAAGTACTCCAGCCAGCGAGTCTACCCGCCCTTCCCCACATGGGGATGGGGGATCAGGAGGCCCTGCTGGCCAGCACCCCCTTCCGTGGCTAGAGAAGTGAGGTGTGCCCACAGGAGCCCCTCCTTCCTCCTCTCCTCCCACACCTACCACCCGCTCCCTTCTCCCCTCCTCCTTGTCCCAAATCCAGCCTCCTGTCCCTTGTCCCCCTCACTTGCTCCCTACACCTCCTCCCCAGCCCCGCTCCTCTCCTCCCCTCCCACGGGCCTGGCAGGTCCCTGCCCAGCAGCAGCCCCAGCACCAGGAGATCCCCTCAGGCAGAAGGTACCACCCGCTGGAGCTGTGGGACTGGGTGGGTGCAGTTCATCCTCCTCCATCAAGGGGGTGCTCTGCTGCGCCGCAGACCCAGCCTGGGGGGGCCGCCGCCCTGCTCCCACCCTCCTGCCCAGAATAGCCAGGATCAGCTCTCAGGGACCAAATATAGAAACCGCCCGCTGGGGAACCGGGAAGGTCGGGGGTTTGGCAGAGCAGGAAGGAATGAGCACTGGCCTTCTGGAACCAGCTTGTGGAGCAGGAGACAGGCTGGACACCTGGCGTGCTGACAGGGACTTCAGGCGCTGAGGCCGCCTTCCAGGCCAGCCCCCGTCCTTGGGGGGCCCCAGACCTGCATCCTGCCGCCCTTGCTCCCAGGTTGCCAGGACCAGGACGGTGGGCAGGCCCCCTTCCCATCCGTGTCCCCAGATAGCTTTGCTGGACGTCCCATCCTTGGACCAAGGCGGGCCCAGCTCTTCAGCAAGCTCAGACTCCGCTGGGAGACGCGCCCGCACCAGCCCTTCCTTGTGGCCGTGGGATGGGGGTGCATGGCGGTCAAGGCGACCTGCCGGGTGTGGGTGAGGCTGAGGGGTCCCGGGAGGGCAGAGAGTGGGCAGGTGTGGTGCAGGGCGGGGTGCAGGGTGGGCTGAGAGGGTGGGCTGGTGTCTCTGGGAGCTCTGCACCCGCGCGGGTCTGGGGGCTTCAGAGCAGACCCCAGAGCGGGGCCAGGAGCAGGAGGCCCAGGGTCAGGGCGCCGGGGCTGGCCAGGCCGGCACCGTTGCAGAGGTAGTACTGGCAGCAGACGGTGGTGGACGCGTGCTTGGAGTAGCCATCGTACACGGTCTCAAAGCAGCTGGGCACACAGGACTTGCTCACCTTCACCCTGTACGGGGTGTAGTCTGGGGGGGCAGGACCTTGAGGGGCTGGCCCTGGCTGCCCGCCCCGGTGGGCAGGACATTTGGGCAGCTTGGCCCCTAGCGGGGGCTCCCCAAAAGCACCCTGGGGCCTCCCGCTCAGCACCCCCAGCAAGGGCTGGCGCCCCACTCACAGGTGCGTGTGGTCATGCAGTAGGTGGCCATGGAGGGGCAGCGCATGGGATTGAAGCAGTTTTCTCCGTTGTAGGCACACACATGGCATTCCAGGGCCTGGGCTGGGGTCGGCGGGCAGGAGGGGCGGTCACAGAAGAGGGGAGGGCCCTCCCAGCGCCGCAGGCCCATCACCCTCCCCGGGACAGGACAGTTGGAAGGAGAGGGGTCGGCCCCAGTGCCGGCCACGCTCCCCACTGTCGGTCCACCTGCCCCTGCTGGCTCTGCCAGCCCCCCTTCCACCCCTCTTACCCAGAGGCAGGCTCGCCAGGGTCACCAGGAACAGGCAGAGTAGGGGTGCCATGGCTGGAGGCCACAGGGCAGCGTGGGAGTGGGAGGTGGGCAGCGGCCGGTGGTTGCTCACCCCAGACCAGGGTCTTGACAGGGAGCAGAGAGGGTGGGCAAGCTCCTGCCCTTGGGGGCTCCTGAAGGCGCTGCAGCCCTGGATGGAGGGGGGCCGGGCGGTCACTGGGGGCCTGAGGGACCACAGGGGGCCGAGTGGGCATGCGTGTGGGCAGAGGGGCCACCTGGGTCCAGGAGTGGGTCTCTCCTCACTGCCCCTCTCCCTTCTGACCCTGGGGTGTGCTGGTCCAGTCCCACGCTTCCTGCTGCCCAGCTGGAGCCGGGCTCCCCAGAAGCCCCCGGAGCGCCCGTGGGCTCAGGGTGGGGGTGCGGTGGGGTGTGGGGAGCGCCCAGGTCTGAGTCTGCACCGCTGCTGGGCCGCCATGCCCAGCGGGTGGGGAAGTGCGCTCTGAACACCCTGGGAGCGGATGCGAGACTGGAGATGCGCAGCTCTAGGAAGGACTCGGACCGCCACTGCCCCCCATATTCAGGCCCGTCCCGTCCCCCGGGGACTGAATTAGACACCCTCCTTTCTGAGCACAACACATCTGTCTTCCATGACCCACTTCACGGAACTGGACCTCGGGATGTCACAGACGTGAGTCAGGCCCGGCCTGCGGCTCCCGGCTTCCGGCCCCCTCCCGGAGAGCCCGCCCCGAAGACTGCGTCTTAGCAGGCGCTGGGGGTATCGGGTGACCTCGACAGTAACCTTCACCGCACTGAGCTCCTGCTCTCCTGGACTCACCCGTGGCCGCCCGCCGGCCCCTTCCTCGGCGCGCAGGTGCGCTGGTCACTGCGCCTGGGCAGCACGACGCGGCCGCCGCGGCCGCCGCAGAGCCGGCCGAGCCACCGCACACGCAGGCCCCGCCCCGCCGGCCTGGCCCCGCCCCTTCTCCGCCCCCACCCCTGGGCCCGATCCCCTCCCCTTCTCCGCGCCATCCCCTCCACCCACTCAAACAACACCCTCTCAGGCCAGACCAGGCGCCCGCACGCCGGGCCAACTCCCCGCTCTGGCCCCAGAGCATCCAGGCCGGCAACCCCAGCTCCTTCCCGGCTGCACCTGCTCACCCCGCCCCGCCCCAGCACCTCTCCACCCGGCCCCGGTCCTGCCCCCCAACCCCAGACCCTGCCCCGCCAGCCCCCTCATCGTGCTGCCCAGGCCCCTACCCGCGCAACCCTCACGATTCCTCCAGGCCCCGAACCCCAGCGCCACACCCGCCCGGGCCTCGAACCCGCCAGGCCCCACTCCGGTCCCGCCGGAGCTCCAGCTCCTCCCTGCGCGCTCCCCAGCCCCGCCCGGGCCTGCGGTGGCGGAGGGCTCTTTCCAGCTGGCTTCCAGCCTCCACATGACGTGAAGACCCACTGACGCCGCCTTCCGGACACGCACGAGTCCCCAAAAGGACACCCGCGGACCCTCAGGCGCACGTGGACGTCCGGGACACAGGGCCGCCTCCATGGGGTCAGCCCTCCCCCTCCTCCCGCCCTGTCTAGCAGCCGCACTCCGCCCACCCACTCGGGATGCAGCACTTGGGGACACTCCCGCCGCCGCCCCCGCCCCCCACCCCGCCTGCACTTCCTTCTGCCCATTCCAGCGCATGCCGAGTGGGGCATGGCTCCTGGACCTGCTCCCTCTCCTGCCCAGGCAACCCCTCGTGAAGTGGGAAGGTGAGCAGGCCACCCTGTGACATCTGTGAAGAAAGGTCGTCTGTGCCCTCCAAGGGGTGCTGACTGACATTCAGTTGCACCCAGCACAGAGCCCAAGGCCAGGGCGAAGCGACGGGCTCAACGAGCGAGCCTGCTGGGGGCTGTCACAACCCCACGGTGATGGGCTCTCCCCGTTGACTGAGCGGGGCCTGAACGCACCGCAGACATTGAAGCGGATCGTCCTCCAGGGTCGTGTTGAAGGAGAGAAAACTGACTATAGCGGCTGTATGAAAAGGACTTCGAAACTACTGTCGTCTGATCTTTACTTTATCTGGGTGGCAGAGCGCCACTCCGTGGATAATTTCCGAAGCCTCCTTCTAGGCCATCAGGAGGGCAGCCCCCCCGTTGGGGGCCCTGGAAGGGGCCCGGGGCAGCGGTGCGGTCCAGCCCGTTTCCTCATGGCCACGCAGGCTGCTCTGCCGGCATCTTTAATTGGCGGTGGCAGATCCCAGGACAGGCAGAAGGCAGGCATTAGAATCACAGTCAGAGGGTCTTTCTGGGACCTGTTTCCCCAGTCAGCTGGTTCCCAGTCATCGGATGGATGTCCCCGGGCACCTGTGATGGCCATGGGAAGGCCTCTGGCCCGGGAGCCCTTGTGCTGTTTGTTGCAGGGCTGAGGAGGAGGGCACGTCCCCCCCTCTGCATCTTCCGTCTGCTTGAATGGCCCGGGCTTTTTAATTTCCACCTTGATTTTGCCCTGCGTAGTCATTACAAGTTCCTTTCAGGAAGTAGGTTCTGAGAGGCATGGCTTTGTCATTCCAGACGGAAGGTCTTTCTTTTCAGTTGTCCACTGTTGGGCCAGGTGATCAGCCAGGTGGACTGAGACGTGGGCTGGACACTGGCACCGGTGCCCGTGCTGAGTCCCTCTCCTTCCGCGCTGAGAGGAGGGAAACAGACGACCTTCACAGCGGGCGAGGTCGGTGCCAGAGCACTGTCTGCGGGTCCCTAAGCCTGTCACGGTCACCAGCTGCGGCTCATCAGTCTGTGCGTTGCTGTGGAATCTTCCTCCAATCTATCACCCTGTGTGCTTCTTTAGCCAAGTGAAAGCATTTGTCAGGGGCCCTCCTTTTAGAAAAATCATCAGGGCGCCCCTGGGGGAGCAGCGGCTGGGTCAGCCACCTCCAAAGGCATGCAGTTCACAGACCCATAGGTCCAGCGACAATGGCAGTGAGCACAGTTAAATAATAAAAATAAACGAAATGCTTCTTCCTCTGTCTGCCTGCCTGCTCGCCTTCATTCCTGCCTGCACCTTTCCTTTAGAAAAAGAGACAAGTCACCAAAGACCTGTTTTCATCTCACCTCCTGCATGTGCTGGGCTGGCAGAGGTCAGAGGAACCCACGCAGATTCCGAGAGGCTGGCTTCAGTGCTCTGGCAGAGTTAAGGCATCTCCAGGGGCGTGCGGAGAGCCGTGGGTGGTGGTCTGCAACTCGGCTTTATTCCGAGGGTCATCAAAAAGAAGGGAGTCCTCGAGCTCCTTCGTTAGGTCTTACTCTGAAGAGCACGTGTGGGGCCTGAGGGTCTGCAGAAGCCTCCAGTCTATCATTAAAAAAGGAAGCTCAGGGCGCGCCCCGGGGGAGTGGTGGTTGGATCCACTGCTCTGCAGGAGTGTAGTCCACACATGTCCCCAGGAACCGGGTTCATGTCCCAGCAGCCGTAGTGCTTCTTCCTTCTCTTTCTTCCTGCCAACTTACCCTTATTTGTGCCAGCGCCTTTCCTAAGAGAGAGAGGGGAGGGGCCCAGGGAGGGCTGCACGCGCGGAGCAGAGGGGGCAGTAAGGGTTTAGAAAGCCAGACCAGGTACCACCTTGCAAAGTCTGGACTCTCCACCCTGATTCCCCAAAATGACTTGGAGGCCTTCAAATACCAATCAAAGGGGACGATGGAAGCGAAACAAGTCAGAAGAGAGACAGACACCAGAGGACTCACTCATGGGTGGAACGTGAGCAGACAGAACAGGAGCAGATGAAACAGAACCAGCCCTTGGACATGTCAGCAGACGAAACAACCAACCCTGGAACATCTGCAACAGAACTGGGGTCGCCGACAGGGAACAGGGTGGGCGGGGCACGTGGGGGGAGCCCGCGGGACAGCGGGAAGGACACGTGGTGACGTGGGGGAGGGCGGGGCGTGCGGACATGCATCCGAGGGGCGGGGAACCTGCACACGAGTTGTTTTAATGTGCAGAATCATTACTACAGTAACAACATGAAAACTCAGGTAACAATCGCAATAAACATCCCACAGTTTGTTCCCTTCTATGACCCATTTCCAACCGAGCGTGCAGACGGGTGTGGAGGCTTCAAAGCGTCCCCAGTGGCTGCTGTGAGTCTCGGCCATCTTTGTGAGGTGGTTCCCCCCGACAGGAGTCTGCAGGCGGCAGGACCGGACCCCAACTCTCAACATGAGAGCAGCCGGGGTGCCGTGGGCAGCGACTTGGAAGCCGAGCAGCCAGAGCTGAGCTCCCGGGGCCGTGAGAGTCCAGTGTCGCCAAGGAGGGGCCTTGTGTGACTTCAAGGGAACTGAGGCAGGACCAACCCCAGAGGCCCCTGAACAATTACACAACAGCCATCAAAGCCCAAACAAAACAGGGAGGGAAAAATAAGTAAATGAATCAACCTCTGCACACGGACCTTCGTGCGCCCGCTCCAGCTCTTCACCTCGGTTTTAATGTCAAGGCCCCAAGCTTTGGTCTAATTTTCCCCCATCAGTTCACTTACGTCATCTCTGTTTTCCAGCACGAGGCGAGCTCATCCATTTGTCTTTCTCCGTCTGACTCCTCACCCCGCTGAACGAACCTGAGCTCCTCATGATGCAGAGTGGCGTCCGCTGCCCGTGGGCCCGACCGTCCGCCTCCCTCCCCGGCAGCACTGGGCGTTTCCCCATCCGGCTGTCGTGAATTTGCTGCCGTGACCACGGCGCCCCCAGCCCTCCGGTCACTGCTGTCACAGTCTGGGATGGACACCCAGAAGTGGGACTATTGGTCACAGTCATTCTGCTTTTAACTTCCGAGGCGTCTCCACAGGGCCGCCCCCCACTCCCCACCAGACCCATCAGAGCACGTGTGGTCTCTGGTCTCGGGAGCCTGGCTTCGTTAGGTTCAGCTGTTTGAGGCACAGCTACACACTCATCGTCCTTGGTCTGACGCCCGTGCAACCGGGCTTTGCTCTCTCTGCTCATTTTACCCACTGAATTTCAGTGAGCCGGACCCCCGCCCACCCCGCCGCACTGGCTCTGGCCCGCAGGCCATGTCCCCTGGGCCAGGAGAGACTCCCAGGGACACGGGCTCAGTGTCCGCGGCCGTAAGCGCTTTCCTCTTTTGATGGAAGAAAAGGCAGGTTTAGGGCCAAAAAAAGTGTTTTATTTCTCATATCAGAAAAATAATGAAAATGTTAGGGTCCGTGACCATCTTAAATGGAGCAGAATCATGAGGTTGTAGTCATGTCACCTACAGGCAGTGATGTCAGACTTTATGATGACAGCAGAGGTTCCCGAAGTGGCGACGGGCAGACTGAACAAGTCCAGCCGACGCTCAAATGCTGTCTTGCGGGACTTTGACGTGAAAACATTTGCCGACGGTGAGAACAGGCTTCCAGCCAGACGGGCCTCGCGGAGCTGTGCACACGCCCGTCTGTCTGCGCGGGTCCGGCCCAGCTGGACTAATGGGAAGGACTCGGGAAGAGGACACACACCGCGTCCTTGCTCAGCCCCCTACACTGCTCTTTCCCCCTTTGTCCTTTAAAGCCCTGGGAGACGCCACGTGACTGACACCGCGTTTGTGCTCCCGTCTGCAAATCTCAGAGTCCAAATCCAGGTCTTTATTGAGGGAAGATGAATGTCCAGATGACAGAATTCAATCCAATGACACCACTAAGGACACTGATTTTGTGTGGTCCAAACGCCGCAGGCACAAAGCCAGTGCCGTCAGAAGCCCCGGGGGCTGCGGGGCCACAGCCTTCTGGAAGCTGCAGCGGGCACAGGGCTGAGGTTTTCCTTGAAGCAGCGGAGAACCGCAGGGACGTCCCTCGTGCCATTGGGGACGGGAGGCTCACTTTGAGACCAACCTGAACTTTATTTTATTTACTAGTTCGTTCATTTGGGGACAGGAAGAAGAAGCATTTTATTTTGGCTTCGTTTTTCACACGGGTTGTCTCCCCCTGGACCCAGGACTCGAGCCAGACTTGCCCACCTTCGCTTTAGGGTGGCAGGGAAGCGAGACTCCAGAGCCTCTTGTCTGCATTTTCGCTTGGACGCTAACTCGTCCTGTCAATGGACAGAGCGCGGAGCCGCGAGCGCGCAGACGCACTGCCTGTCCCTGGCTGGGCCGGGGGACAGCCCTCCCGCCGCGGACGGCCCGGCCCAGGGGGGCCCTTTGGAAGCCCCTGGAAAGGTTTCTGCGTTTCCCAAGATTCTCTCTGGAGGAAAAAGGACATCGATAGAAAAACAGTTCTATTCTGAAGCAGTTATTCACCTGTAGAACAAAAACCGCTGATCTTTTTCTCCACACAATTATTTTGATGTGGTTAAAAGGAAAGTTCCTTTTCATGTCTTAGGACGCGCTCATGGGGAAAATGGCAAGACTTCACACGATTTTCTTTCATAGTCCGAGGATTCTCCAAAGATAGTGTGGTAGTGAATTTGATGTTTCATAGGCAGATGTTGACTTCCAGTGATGCAAACCTTAAGCTGTACATGCCGATGCAGTGGTCCGTAAAACTAGCCAAAACCTTTTCTGAAAAAGCAGCATCACTAACATATGACAGCATCGAGTTTTTTCCTCTTTATTTATCTTTTTGCCCTGGGGAGGGATCGGGATGCAGGGTGGACGGGGAGCAGATGCTGAGAGAAGCCGGTGGGCACCTGTGTTCCTTCAGAGGGCGACCGCCTTCGATGGGCTGTGAACAGGAGCCATCATGTGACTATTATTTTTAATTAATTAAAATTTAAAACGTTAAAATAAACTCACATTTATAGGTTCTCCATTCCTCAAATATTTGTCAGCACGCCCCGCCCTCCCCCACGTCACCACGTGTCCTTCCCGCTGTCCCGCGGGCTCCCCCCAGTGCCCCACCCGCCCTGTTCCCTGTCGGCGACCCCAGTTCTGTTGCAGATGTTCCAGGGTTGGTTGTTTCGTCTGCTCCTTTGTTGTGTCTGTTCACGTTCCACCCATGAGTGAGTCCTCTGGTGTCTGTCTTCCTTCTTCTGACTTGTTTCACTAGCATCATCATCCCCTCTAGTTCCATCCATGCTGATTCACATGACAGGGTTTCCTCTCTTCTCAGGGCTGTGCAGTGTCCATTGTGCGTATGGACCACGTCTTCTTCATCCATCACCTGAGGCTGGGCACTCAGGTAACTTCCAGATCTTAGCTACGGTGAACAGGGCTGCAGTAAACATGGGGGCGCAGACATCTCTGTGAATTAGTACTTTCGTGTTTTTGGGGTGGACGCCCAGAAGTGGAATGACGGGTCATATGGGATTTCCAGTTTCAGTTTTTTGAGGAGTCTCCACACTCTTTTCCATGGGGTTGCACCAATTTGCACTCCCTCCAACAGTGCAGAAGTGTCCCCGTTTCTCCACATCCTCGCCAGCATTTCTTGTTTCCAGACTTCTGCATAATAGCCAGTCTCTCAGTGTAAGGTGATATGTCACTATTGTTTTAATTTGCATTTCCCTGATGACCAGCGAGTAGGAACATAATTTCATGTGCCTGTTGGTCATCTGCATGTCCTCTTCAGAAAAGTGTCTCCAGTTCCTCCTCCCAGTTTTTGATTGGATTGCCTATCAGTATCAATTTTTTTTGCCTAACAGTATCAATTTTGTAATTAAAATGCTATACAAAGCTGTTTTCTTAAGAACAAAATTCAAAGAATTTGAAATATCAATCTTTAGATGACATCTCTAAAATTTTCTTTTTTCATTTACAGTTTGACAAGTTTTTTCCTTTCATTTGTAATCCTAAGCTGTTGTTGTTTCTGTCTCAAGATTCAGCTCCACATTTAGTGACGTTCAGCAGATACATTTGAAAAATAACAATGAGTGAATAAAAGTAAAATGCTGGTGCGCCCTGGTGGAGTGGGTGTCAGGTACAGTTCACTTACACCTCAAGGTCCCAGGTTTGTGTCCTGGGACCTACGGGAACAACCAAATAAAAAATTTCCTCCTCCTCTCTCCTTCTGCCTGCACTCACCTTCGTTCTTGCCTGCACCTGTCCTTTAAAAAAGAAGCTACATTTGGAATCAACTGCACTGATTGACCATTTGATTTTGCAGGATAGGGAGAAAATAATTGATTCCTTGATTATTGATAGAAACTAGAGAAGTTATTCATTTAATCTGATAAACTTCAGAGTTGACGACACTTTTATTTTCAATAACATCCATTTCAGGTTGTAAAAGAAAGTTTGAAATACTAATTGTAGTTCATCTTAAAATGGACATGTTCACGTCTGAATCTTTTTCTCCTGATGTAATCGAAAGAAGCAATACTTGATCTCCTTTGAGTTTCTGTTCATGTCCTTGGTGTATTTGCAGAGGCCCTTAGAAAGGCCCGAGTCAAGCTGACTTTGCAAACGCGAGGTCTAGGGCAGTGGTTCCCACAGGACAGAGCCTTCCCGCCACGGGAGCACCCACCGTCCTGCGGGCCGTGCTGTGGGGCCGCTCAGCCTGCTGCAGTGACACGGAATCTGAAGGGACGGGGCAGGCGCGCCCCAAAGGCAGCCATCCGTCCAGACCGGAGTTGCATGAATGGTTCCGGTCTCCAGGTTGATAAGGACGCTCACTCGTTTTCATGCAAACACAGCTCAGTGCCATAAGTTTTATGATGTGACAGCAAAAGGAATCCTGTTGTGGATATTGAATAAGGAAACTTTGACTGAAAGTGGAGTCTCAAGGTCTGAAGAGGCGCTCGCACGCACTGTCCCTGGCCACCACGTGTCTTCATCGCCTGTGCCACAGGAGGACGCAATTCTTAACTTCCAAACAGGGACTAGCTCGCCAGCCCAGCAACAGCTCCACCAATGAGAAGCGGCACAATCCAGCCAATGAGGAGCCGCCCCACACTGGACTCTCCTCCAATGAACTCAGTCAGCCCCGCCCCATCCTCCCTCGCCCCGCCCCTCTTCCTATATAAGCCGCTCCCCCCACCACACCTCGGAAGTCCTCACAAATTGCAAGTAGCCCACCGGTTCTCTGTACTCTTTTTGTTGGTACAATGACCGGTCATTTCGGTTTTATAACTGACTCTAATTTGAAATGTATTAAATTATATTCTGACTAGAAAGTTTACTTTTTAAACATTATAGATTAGGAGAAAATACAAGCCATCAATGATTATCTTGTTAAAATAAAAGGTGGGTGAAATCATGAAAATCGCACCATTCAAAGTAGCAGTTAAAAGAACAAAATACCTGGGCATATACTTAACAAAGTAAAAATAAAAGACCTGTACAATGAAAGCTACAAGTCCTTCTTAAAAGAAATAGAGATAGAAAGACATCCCTGCTCATGGTTGGGAAGAATCAACATCATTAAAATGGCCATCTTACCCAAAGCAATATATAGGTTTAATGCAATCCCCATTAAAATCCCATGGGCTTATTTCCAGGAAATAGAACAAAAATTATTAAAATTTGTATGGAACAAGAGACCCTCAACAGCCAAAGCAATCACTAAAAAAAGAATGAATCTGGAGGGATTACACATCCAGCTTTGAGATATATTACAAAGCAATAGCGATCAAAACAGTATGGTCCTGGAATAATAACAGAGAAACAAATGAAACTGAATCACCAGAAACTGACCCACTTACATAAGGTCAGTTCATCTACAACAAAGGAGCCAAAAGCATATGAAAGTGAAAGTCTCTTCAACAAATGGTGCTGGGATGACAGAACCACATGCAAAAGAATGAAGCCAGACCCCTCTCTAACGCCATCTAACACAAAAATTCACTCCAAATGGACTAGAGACTTGGACCTAAGACCAGAAACCATAAAGCTCTTAGAAGACAACGTGACATCAGTTGTAGAGAAGTCCTTGGGGACGCAACTCCAGCATCGAGGGAAACAAAAAGAAAAACAACTGGGACTACATCAGACTAAGGAGCTTCTTCGCAACAGAAGAAATCATCACCAAACCAAAAGGAAACCTACTAACTAGGAGAGGATATTTGCATTCGACTTTTCTGACAAAGGCTTCATATCTAAAATATACAAAGAACTCATGAAACTCAACAACAGAAGAACAGGCAATCCAATCAAAAACTGGGAGTTGGAACTGGAGACACTTTTTTGAAGAGCACATGCAGATGCCAGCACATGAAATTATGCTCCTACTCTCTTATCAGGGAAATGCAAGTTAAAACATTGAGATATCGCCTTACACTGAGAGACTGGCTATTATGCAGAAGTCTGGAAACAAGAAATGCTGGCAAGGATGTGGAGAGAAGGGGACACTTCTGCACTGTGGGTGGGAGTGCAAATTGGTGCAACCCCTGTGGAAAAGAGTGTGGAGAGGCCTCAAAAAACTGAAGATGGAAATCCCGTATGACCCGTCATTCCACTTCTGGGCGTCCACCCAAATATACAAAAACACTAATTTGGAGAGATGTCTGCACCCCCATGTTTACTGCAGCCCTGTTCACAAAGGCTAAGAACTGGAAACCACCTAAGTGCCCAACATCAGATGATGGATGAAGAAGACGTGGTCCATACGCACAATGGACACTGCACAGCCCTGAGAAGAGAGGAAACCCTGTCATGCGAATCAGCATGGATGGAACTAGAGGGGATGATGCTAGTGAAACAAGTCAGAAGAAGGAAGACAGACACCAGAGGACTCACTCATAGGAGGAATGTAAATAGACAACAAAGGTACAGATGAAACACAACCACCCCTTGGACACTTGGAACAGAACTGAAGTTACCAACAGGGAATAGGGCAGATGGGGACACATGGCGGGTGGGACCCACTGGACAGCAGGGAAGGACACCTTGTGATGTGGTGGAGGGCAGGGCGTGTTGACATATATCTGGGGAAAGGGGAACTTATACATGAGGTTATTTTAATGTGTAAGATAAGTTACTATGATTAAAAAAAAAAGATGGGAATTCATATGTAAAGAATTTGCAGTGGAGATTCTGATATCATGGGGTTTGTCTTCCTTTTATAACTTATTGACTTAGGACTTTCATAACTTACAATTTATTCTTTTTAATTTTGGGGATAGAAGGTGCTTCTATAAAAGTTAAATTTGCAGGCAAACCAAAGATGTTTTGTGACATATGTTGCCTCGTTGTTTAAATTGGATATTTAAAGAAACTTCCAAATGATTCTCTAGATTGCAATTTCCATACAAAAGTACTTTTTAGTAGAGACCTAATAAGCTATTATCGATTGTGTCTGCATGTATGACATGCACTTGTATAGACAGTTTTTACTATTTACAACAGCTCACACACTTTACATGGCAGGTCAGACACGTCTCATTGAATACAAGGCTCCATTTTCCAAGTAAATATTCTCGCATTCCTGGGAAAGCTAAAAATCAGCCCCACCATTGTAAAGTAATTCAGTGCTGATAGACTTCCAGTTAAGTCATCTCAGTAACTATTAACAGAACACTCAGTGATAGGGAAAAAAAGAAGGAAGCTACTCTACATGTAATAAGGCGGAAAAAGAGACATGAAGCGAACACTGAATAAAAGAAAGTAGGAGTGATTACAGTAAGAAAAGAAAAGTGAAATTTAGAGCAAAGAATGCAGGGAGGAATAAAAATGATGTGACAATGACGGCGACCCAGCAGAACACATTCTTTCAAGCACACACAGAACACCGATCAAAACATACTGTATTCTGGGCAATAAAACACAGCAATAATACTTCCGAGAAATCGTCACAGAGACGATTCCCTGGACCACAGTGAAATTCAATTAGGAATCAGAACAGGAAAATACCTGCAAGATTCCCAAATAAGTAGAAAGTGAGCATTTCTAGCAAACCTGTAGATCAAAGGAGGTACTGAGAGGGACACTGGAAAGTACTGGCAAGGACTGAAAACGACAGCGCTCCACTCAGTCGGTGGCTGCCATGAAGGACGCGGGCAAGGGAAGTTCAGCGCTCAAGCTGTCACCGGGAAAGAGTGGCCTCAGCGCCGCCACCTCTGCCCTCTGGACTCAGCAAGCAAGTCACACCCCAAGGGAGCCAGGAAGAGAAGCACCATTCGCCTAGAGGAGAGCAGCGGCGGCCCTCCAGAGCCTCAGCCAGGGCGTCACTCTGCTCAGACCCATCAGGAGAGGACTCAGGCAAGTTAGCAATGGCAGGAAGGAGGAGCGGCAGGACGACAGGTCACCAACGCTAAGTGGGGAGATGGGAGCCTTAAGAACAGCACACCCACAACTCCTGCAAGGGAATGGACACGTTCCTTCAAAGACACACACCAGCAACGCTCACTCAAAATGTGTCCATATGCACACACACACGTATGTGTGTGTATATATATTTTTTCATTATCCTTCTGCCATTGAAGAAATTGAATTTCTGGTTACAAATCATCCCAGAAAGAAAACTCTGGAGAGTTCTACAAAGCACTTAGAAAGGATAATATGCAGCGCCCTGGTAGTGTAGCAGTTTGGTTTGCCACCTCTGGCTGAGCACAGTCCACATACTTCCTGTGGACCCAGGTTCAGGTCCTGGGGTGGAGGAACCAGCCAGGATAATCAACTAAATATAATACATTATAATGCGTCTTCTCTCTGGTCCTGTCTGCCTATTCACCTTCATTTCTGCCATTTTTCACCTTTCCTTTAAAAATAGGAGGAGGAAGAGCAGGAGGAGGGGGAAGAGGAGAAGGAGCAGGAGGAGGAGGAGCAGGAGGAGGAGGAG
>RJWH01009549.1:0-21952 GCA_004363575.1 Solenodon paradoxus | reverse complement strand
TGGCGGCTTCGGGGCTCAGGCCCCCAAGGCGGGCTCTGGCTCTGGTCCCACCATTGAGGAAGTGGATTAGGGCCCTGCACTTAGTAAGACATATTGCCTGTTTTTCTACTGTCAGTTTTCTACTCGCGCTTATCTAAAATTATTTAACACTTTCATTTACTTTGTTTTTATTGGTATAATGTGTTCATTAGTATTTGCATTAATGTAAGTTGGTACCTTAAGGGTTACTCTTTTTTTTCCTCTAAATGAATCGACACTGCCACCCTCTGTCCTATCTTTTGCTTTGTAAACATACCAAAGTCATTGGATTTTTTATATCTGTATACTTAAGGATGAAAAATAAAATGTTACAAATATGTTGTCTATTTATATTTGGGGAGGGATAATGGACTGTTCTCGGAGTGTCTACATTCACAAACTGAAAGGGACTGTACTTCTACAGAAGGCCCTGTGAGGAACCATGGACAGGCTGTATTAGTTGGGAATTAGTTTTTCATGGTAAATGACACATGTTAGACAGCAGAACAACTTGGTGCCCATTTTGGCTGATGAGGATTGTTTTAGGGAACAGCAGAGATGGGATCTGAAATGAGTTTGGTGGAGGAGGACGGGTGTTTGTGGTGCCTTGCTCTCCTGCTAGCAATATGGGCAGAGCCCTGGAGGTTTGTTTCCCACTTCTGACCCTTCAGTCTTTTATTTAGATAATTAAATTGCAGGGGGAGGGTGCCTAAATAAGATGCAGGTTTCCACTCTGTAATCCCTACTGGGTCACCGAGTACAAATCTGTAGTCTTCTAAGATCATTTGACCAGAAATGTGCCCTAGAGAAGCAATGTCGCCAGCCAAGGCAACCTAGCTGCAATTAACCAAGTGAGTGGTGAAATGAGATACTGAGTGTGGTGGCTTAGCAATAAAAAGGGAATGGGTCACTTGCCCTGGTGGAGTAGCAGTTAGATCAGTCACCTAAAGAGCACATCCCACAGACCTGGGTTCTGGGTCCATGGTGAACAACTGACAATGAACAATTAAAAATAAAAAATCCTCCTCTCTCTTCTGCCTACCTGCCTACTTGCATTCATTCCTTTTGGTGCCTTTAAAAAAAAAAAAGTGGAGCAGGCATTGTAATGGGTTCTTTCTTACCATCCTCTAAGGCAAGTAGTATAAAGTTTATTTTATAGGTTAGCATGTTTAGGTGGTCACTTAATCTACATGCAGGGCAAAGAGCAACAGTTAATGATTTTTGGAGTCAGGGTCTTTCCACACTCTGAATATTTTTGGCATTGGGTTGTTTCTGTCTGGTTCTAAGTGATTTTTACACCAGTTTTAATAGTAGCTTCTTTGTCCTTTTAAAGGATGATATAGAAACGATGTAAAGAAATAGCAAATTTAATTATGAAGAAAAAGCAGTAAAAAGTGCAACATGAAACTTGGAAAATCAGGGAAATGGGCTTCCCTCCCAAAGAACTTCCCCTTGCCTGGGAGTCTTCTGCCCTAGCAGTTAGATGCCCTTAACACTTCTTCTATCCTAACAGAATCCCAACCTCCTGCTTCCCAAGAACTGAGCCTGGAAACACCTGCTCCAAAATCAAACAAATTCCATGTCAGAACTTTCAATAAATACTTACCCTCTGGGCAAATCGAACATTTTAGGAATCAAACGTTATAGAAGACCCCTTTGAAAACTTGTAATGGAAAAGGAATATAGTGAGAGTTCTTTTGATTTTAGGCCAATTTTCAGGCTTTTTTTTAAACTTGCTAATAGGTTATCTATTAAACTGATCATAGTATATTGTAAGTAGTCTAACTGCAGTAGTAGCAGGGTTTGGGGATTTAAAAAAATGTATATGTATATACATGTATATACATATATATATATATATATATATATATATATATATATATATATATATATATATATGTAAATCCCCAAAATCCTGTTGCTAGGTGCAGGTAGGAAGAGAGAGGAGTAAGAAGCACTTTATTTTTATTTAGTTGCTCATATTCTTTGCCTTGACCCTGGGTCCCAAACCAGGGACCGCAGGATGTACGTGGGACTGCTTCCAGGTGTACTAGACTGCTAGGCCACCAGGGTGCACCCTATGTATATGTGTGTGTATTTTATATTTATGTATTTACATTTATAGATATGTTTTTTTTCCATCTGTCAGGCAATAAAGGGAGTAAGGTCTTTAACTTGAAGTCATCTGAATCACGGGTCTCCAAAATCATTTGGGGAGGTTTAAAAAAATAGATACCAGTTCTTGAGTTAATTCAGAAACTCTGGGTGTGGGCTAAGGCATAGTACAGAGTTAAAGATGCCCAGGTTTTTCTAAAGTGCAGTCAGTGTTGAGATAGCTACTGTACCAGAGGTTACTTTCCATTCTATTTCTAGAGGGATAGGAGGAATGGAGAGGGAGGGCAGGAAGGTGTCAGTGCTTCTAGAAGCAGCATGGAACCTGAAGGCTTGAGAGCTCCTTGAGTTGATTTGCTGGTAACAGCAGCAGTAGTAGCAGTAGCAACCATGAAAAAGGTTAGGGAAATGTCCAGAACAGCATCTAGTAACAGCTTGATGGCCCAAAAGAAGAGAATTCATGAAGCTGGGTCAATTAAGTTCATGACTCCCTCATTAGGGAAAGGGTTCCTTAGGAAGCAATGTCAGAATATGGGAAATCACTGACTACACACACATATATTGAGACTTAAAGCAAATCACTTTGCAACATCAGTCAGGGGTGGAACTGGGGCCCTTGGAAAGAAAGAACTCTTGGCGGAAAGGAGAGTAGATAGAAAGTTAATTGCAGGAGAAGAAAGTAAAAGGATCTATTTCCTGCACCTTATAATGGTCACCTTCCAAAGTTTTCTCTGCTTACTGTTGCCTAAATTACGGAAATCTGAAAGAAGACAGGAGTGAAGGTTAGTAAGGTAGGCAGGCAGGAGGAAGAGTAGGAGGAAGCATTTTATTTATTTTTATTTAGTTTTACATTTTGGTGGTTCTCCCTGACCTGGGACTAGAACCCAACCTGGGTCTTTGGGATGTATGTGGACCGTGCTTCAGCTGGAGGCAGCTGACCAAACCCGGACTCCACCGGTGTGTGCCAGAATACTGATTTTGCTTTTGCCTCATCAAAATGGAAGATGAAGCAATAGATGTTCACATACATCATCAAACACTATTTGTATTTATAAATGAGGGAGGGAAACACAGGCTGACTTCGTGGTTCAGGAGCTAAGCTAGAGATTGGGATGTGGACCAAGTGAAGCCCAAGGGCCTGGGGAGGGGGAGAGGCTTTGGGGAGGGCAATCAAAATAAATAAAAAGTTATTTTTCCTGAAGCACTTTTAGCTGTTCATCTCGATTTTCAGCTGAGCCCTGGGTCTGTCCTTGGAATATGTGGCCTGTGTACTTGGCTGAAGTCAGTTGACCGTCGGAACACACCTCCTCTTCTCAAAGATTTTTGTAGTTGTTTAATTTAAAGGTGCAGCCAGGAACGAAGGCGAGCAGGCTGGCAGGAAGAGAGAGGAGGAAGAATCTTTAGCTGTTCACAGTGGCCACCTCTCCCCACCCCCTCGAACTCAGGGGCACTTGGGAGTGCTCGCCCGGAGGCGACTGACCTAACCGCTGTTCCACCGGGGTGCATCGCAGAATGAAAAGTTCTTAAGATTGTTGGACGACAATGTGAAAATATTTAACACTACTGAACTGTAGACTTAGAAAAGATTAAAAAAAAAAAAAAAACAACCTTAGCTATCGAATACTGTATACTTAAACATGCATAATTTGTTATATGTCAATTATACTTCAGGATGTTATTATTAAAAATATATATAACGTCAGCGTCACAGGTCAGCGGGCTACAGTGGGGTTGCGAATTCTGCTAACTGCTCGCTAGACGGAGAGGCTGGAGAGTCCCTCGGAGGACCCCGGACCCGAAGGGCAAGAGGGCGGAATCGGCACGTCACTGGCTGCTCCAAGGGGGACACGACTGGATTGGAGGACTCTGGGCGCTTCGCCGCGCGCACACCTCGCCGCGCGCCAAGGACTCTCTCGGAGCGGGCACGTCTGACCACCTGTTTTTTTATTTTTTTGTTTTACAAAATACCTCCGCATATTTGTCCTGGAGGGTCTGAAACGTTCCCTTATGGGCTCTCTTTCACTTGGTTTTATTCTTTTCGGACGAGCGAGGGGGAAAGTGCGGTGGGTCGAGCCGGGCATCTACGAAGACAGCCATGCCAGTGAGGACCCCACCGACCCCCGCGCCGATATAAATAGCTCTGGCCCGCCCTTGCGGCTTTCTTTGCGCGGTGAGCGCGTCGGTGCGCGTTGTTGTTGTGAGCGGTTGCCGCAGCGCCTTCCGTTAAGTGAGCGGAGGATGGCGGCTCCGGCTGCCCCAGCCGCCTGCACAGACAGCGGCGTGCAGGTACTGGGGATCCCGTTGGGTGGGGGTGCTTTTGTCTTGGGCTGAGAAGGATGAACTAACACTACAGACTAGAGTTTCTGATGTCTCCGTGACGCCATTGCTTGGAACTGACCCAGCCCAGGACAGGGGAGACTCACCTGGAGTCGCCCCGGGCCTTGCTGACCGTTGGTTTCTCTTTAGGCCTCTGATACTCGCAAGCGGACACGCAGCGCCACGAGGGTGAGTGGATGGTGCAGGATAGAGTGGCTGCCGGTCCTCTTGGGGAGGATGGGGGTGATGATGACCCCAGGTGACTCTGAGTGTCTCGCTGACGCCATCACCGCAGCGCGCTGAACACCTCCCTCTCCCTGGTGTGGGATCCCTGGGTTGGGGGAAAAGTTGGTCTTAATCATGTCTTGTGTAATTTCTTCCTAAGGGTCTTCAGACGTCAACTGGTGCCGTCGAATAAAGGTGAGTGTTATGTTTGAACGCTTTCACTGCTTTGTACAGACCTAACGTCTTTTTCATGGAGTACTATGGAGTCTGCTGGGTTTTACATTGAGCACGTGCAACTCTGCAAATACATCATTTATTGATTTTTCCAAAGATCACTTTTTGGTTTACCTTTCTCTGTGGCCTTTTTAAATTTTTGTGATCTGTGTTGTGTAAACTTGCTTAGACCTGCTTCCTCCACCCCTCTCTTCCTCTACACAACTCTACAAGGTATTTATCCCCAGTGGGTCTATTCTCTGTAGTTCGAAATTAATTTCCTGATTACTAATATTCCAAATTCTTTCATAACTGAACTCAAAGTACTAGATCCCTTTTCAGAATGGCTTCCCTTGATCCAGATTCCCTAAATTGGGAATGATGATTTTTCAGACTAGAGTCTCTGATGCTGGTCTTGATGTCAAAATTTGTGTTCTGACTCATTTGGGGAACTGGATCTTGTGTCCCTGAGAAGGGCGGACAGGAGCACATGAATCTCTGCTTGTCCTCATTTGTTTTTGTTTTCATCTTTGTAGCATGGGAACTCTTGAAGCCCAGCCAGGGGCAGACCTTTTGCAGAGATCCAGTACTAACCAGTGACTGAAGGCTGAAGATCTGGAGTCTGCCTTCTTTGAGAAATGTCCTTTGAGATGCATAGGTAATTGTTCCTGCCTGTTCATCTATAGGCTCTTAGAATGAAGAGCCATGTTCCTCCCTGGCTTCTCTGGTAACATCTTTGCAGGTTTTCTTCCATCCCCAGAGTAGTGATGATGACCTTAATTGTATTGGAATTTCTGAGGTTGGGGGAGGGGGGTTAATTTTTTATTTTATTTTTTTGAAGGAAAGATAGGCAGGCAGGAAGAGGAATCTGGATGTGAGCTCCAGTCCTTGCAATGTACGTGGAATGTGCTCATTTGGAGGCAGCTGCCAACCACTACCACCAGAGCATGCCATTCGCCTTATTATTCTCAGGGTCTTCCTTCCACCCTATGTGGCTGCTCTCCTCTCAACTCAGGTTTTGGTTTTTTTTTCTTCCTAAGAGGGAGAGGAGAATTTATTTAGTTGGTTTTGGTCCTGGGCCATGAAGGAACCAGGGTCCTTGGATTGCATGCCCATGGCTTCCCAGGCACAGTCTTAAACCCCTAAGCCACCAGGTCACACCTCAGTTATTTTTAATGCCAGTTTCCTGTGTGGTCCTAATATACTTTTCTTCTATCAAATTTCAGGATTTTGCTGATACGAGGATGTCCTTTATCCGGTGGTGTTGGGCAGATCTTGAAACTTTTCTCTTTCCTGCGTTAAACATTTCCCTTACTTTTTGAGCATTGTTGATTTTATTAAGTTCATCTTGTTTGGCCATCCATCCCACCCTGTCCTGCCCCAGGTCTTGAACTTGGGTCCTTGGGATGTATGTGAACTGTGTCCTGGTGGCCTTATCTACTAGGTACCGGGGCACACCAAGATTTATCTTTTCCTCTTAGGAAACCACTCTGCTGATAGTGGGTGTATCATTCCCTGACTATATGCATATCTGTAAACAACAAATTATTTGATTTTGTATTTTTTTAACTTTAAAAATAAACAGAAAATTTGTTTAATTCTATTGTAGCTTTTTTCCCCTATGGATTTTCCTGTAGTTAGATTTCACTCTTTGTACGTTTCTGTCCATTTTTATTTTGAAAAATCTCTATCATGTAGGTTGAAAGATGTCTCTGGGTTTAGTGTATAAGGTGACTTCATTTTGCCAGTACATTTTTTTAGGGTGGCTGTCACATAGAAGTATAGGGGACTGGTTAAGATTCTAGAGTCAGATAGAACCTAGTTTCGTTTTGGCTGAGTTAATCACTATCTAACAATTTCCTCAACTGTGAATGGATAAGAGTATCTTGCAGAGTTACTGGGTTTAAATTGAGTAAATGCATTTAAAATAGTACCTAGTATATGCTGAACCCAGTTTAGGTATTAGCTACAATCATATTAGATGTTAGCTTCATTCCTTTTTCTCAATAGTTTTTTTTTTTTTTTTTTTTCCGTTAAAAGGTACAGATAGGAATGAAGGCAAGTAGGCTGGCAGACAACAAAGAGGAGGAAACACCAATTAAGTTCACATTGGTTGTTACCCCTAACCCCCACCCTGGGGCTAGTGTGTGGCTTGCTCCTTCAGAGGCCGTTAATTTAGCTGCTACTCCACCAGGCGCCTCACCATAATAGTAAATCTTGTGTTCATAATGCTAAATTCATTTTTAGGGTGTTGAAATTACATCTCAGTCTATTTCACACCATGCTCAAAACCCAGCTTCATTTCTTAATCCCAAAGGCCTCTTCTGCTTTCTCTTGCCCTTATTTATATGGTCCAAGTCTTCCTATGTGTTCTGGGGCCTTCATGTTAAATAGAACTACAGCCATAGTTAAGATGGTTTTTTGAACTTTATTCTGGCTGTGGATATAACTTTACAATCTTTCATAACCTTGAGTTCCATAGCCTTCCCAAGGGTGATGGTTATTTACTGAATCTCCATGCCAAAGCTTGCTTTTTGAAGCTCCACCAGGCTCTTGGAGTAAAAGCTACTTCAGAAGTAACCTGTCCTCCCTCCCAGCCCACCCAACGAGGCATAGCCCCACAGCTTTGTAGTTACTCTGACAGGTTAGCCTGCTGCTTTGGCTTCCAGAGACTGAGCCTCCCATGGACCCATACTAGGAATGCTCAGCAATTGGCTAGTATGCCAGCCCCTCCAAATGTCACTACCATCCTGCTTGTTACTTAAGCCACACCCTTGGGTCTACTTTTCTCTATATACTATAGCTTGTCAGCAAGTCTTGCTGGTGCTACCCTAAAAATAACAGGATCTGAGACACCTCAGCTGGAAACTGCTCACTGCAGTCTCCTGGTCTCCCAGCTTCCATCTTTTCTTTCAGTCTGTCCACAAAATAGAAGTTTCCTTCCAAATTATGGATCCTGTCTCAAAATCCTGAAATGGCTCGCATTTCATTCAGCGAAGGCCAAAGCTTTTACAAGGACCCTCTGACAACGGTCCTCTAAATTTAACTTCTCTCCAATCTCATCTTTCCACTTTACTTCAGCCATGTGGTAGAAAGCTAGAACCTGGTGGGCCCTGTTACAACAGAGTAAAAATTTTGACAGTTGATTGCGGTCATAGGCACGTGTCATGGTCTGTGGAGCAGATAGAAACTTTTGCCAACAGAGTTTGTGGATGTAATTTTGATTGTGAAGAGATCAAAAGTCAATAAAAACTAGGACATTTTTGGTAATGTTTATAAAACGAGTCATTTTCTTCAACCCGACATTTCCACTTCTGTTAACACACCCTAAACATTCACATGCACATATGAGGATTTCTGCACAGTCCTTGGTATTGTCATGGGAGAAATAAAGGACACAACTCAAATGTTCTCCCAACAGGACAGTAGGCATGCTGTATATTCATGAAATTGGTAATATTACCATAAATGAGTAATGTGTTACATATAGCAGCGGTATGGTTTAAAAACATTTACAATTTTTGTTTAGAATTACGTATAGTAAGGGAAATACATAGGATTGTTAGTTCCAAATAGTTACTGGGGCTGTGGCAAGGGGCTAGGTGAGAGTGATGAAATCAAGGTGTGCACGGGGGCTCCATGGTTTGGAACCTGTGAATCCCAAAGGACTAAGCAAAGGCAAAAGCTAAATCACCCCACAGGGACACCTCTAGACTTCAGAGCTGGCACATGGAGCTCCCTTGGAAGACAGTTGTTCTACCATAAGCCAGAATCGAAAACATCCCCTTACCCCCACAGGAATAAGTCAGCAGACACAGTAACAGGTGACTATGGCTAAGAAACTCCTAACGACGTAAAATATCTGCTCCATGGTGCAGGATAACGGCATATAAAGAAAGTAGGTGGATTTGGGAAAAAATAGAAATTCTAGAATTGAAGTAAATACATAAGCATCATAAGCAGATGAAATAACAGACCGAACTAGAGAATTAGTGAATTACAAGAAGAAATAATGAAAGCAGAGATCAGATGAAGCCTATGAAAAGGAAGCTAGCATGAAAGATGGGATGAGATACTGCACCTCTGGCATTGCTTGTTTAGAACTGCCCCCACCATCTGCCGCATCCAGCACAGCAAGGCACTGTCTTATAGGGACACGCTTTTTTGGATAACCAGCATGAACAGCTAAAGTGCAAATAAACTAAAAGTGCTGCTTCTCTCCTTTTTCCTGCCTGTCTGCTGCTTGTTTTCATTCCTGGCTGCACCTTTCCTTTAAAAAAAAAAAGTTAAAATACCCAGCATGCCCTGGTGGGATAGTGGTTAGCCAGCTGCTTCTGCAGGAGCGCAGTCCACACATACCAAGGACCCGCTTTGTATTCTGGGTGTGGGGGGGGGATGGTGGGGTGTGGGGCAGAGGTCAACTAACCAATGTGAACAACTGAAAATATTTCTCTGCCTCCCTACTTGCTTTCATGCCTGCCTCTACTTTGCCTTTAAAAAAAAAAGTTAAATTACCTGTTGACTTTTTTTTTTAAAGAAAGGTGCAGGTAAGAATGAAGGTGAGTAGGCAGACATGCAGGTAGGAAGAGAGAGGAGGAAGAAATACTCTATTTTATTTAGTTGTTAATCTTCATTGTCCCCCTTAATCTCTTTCTACCCCAGGTAGAGAACCTAGTCCTTGGATGTGGACTATGTCTGGCTTACTTAACTGCTAAGCCACTAGGAGAGACCCGTGTAGTCTCTTTAAATGTTAAATTTTATTGTCCCCAGTCAGGTGAACTCAGATGGAAGTGGGTCATATTCTAGTCTGGCTAGTTTCTGTCATTAAGCCATTAAATTCTAAAGAATGCAGTGAAGATAGTAAGTCAGCCAGTAACCTCCAGTTATATGCAGATGTCTGGTGATAATACGCCTCACAACAGCAGCTGGATCAGGCAGTCCTCCCACTTCAGTCAGCACTAGGGACTGACTGTTCCACTTCGGATTGATTTCTTAAAAAGGAGACTCAGCAGTCATTATAAAAATGTCCTTTTTAAACATTTCACTGTTGACACTTCTCAAAGAGGAAGAAAGGGATAAAGAACAACCATATGATCAGCTCTTAAATCAAACAGTTGTCAGTCTTTTTCCATAATTAAAAATATGGTATGTATCTGTATATTTGTATCTATATACACTTAATATATTTAAGTATATGTATGTTTATTTGGTAGGGTCATTTCAAAGTGAATTACGGAGATCATGACATCTTTCCCCAATTTTTTTTTTTTGAGAGGAGGAAGAAGCATTTTATTTATTTTTCTTATTTAGTTGTTCACACTGGTGGTTTCCCCCAGACCTGAGACTAGAACCCAGGCATATGTGACCTGTGCTCCTTCAGAGGTGACTGACCCAACTCCTGCTCCACCAGGGCATGCCATTTTTCCCTAAATATTTAAGCATATGTGTCTATAATATAAGGACATTTATCTACAGACCCACAATACTATTATACCTAGGAAAGCAAATAATTCTTAACCTTACTTAGTACTTAATAGTCAAATTTTTTAACTCTTTCCAATAATGTCTTTTTTTTTTTTAATTTTCTTAATCAGTATCTAGTCAGGGATCAAGCACCAAATTGTACTGTTACATCTTGCTAGCCATTTTTTTTTTTTTAAGAAGGAAGGAAGAGCAGGAAGAACCTTTTTTATTTAATTTGTTATTTTTTTTTTTTTTAACCCAGGCCCCAGGCCATGAACTTGGGTCCATGGTTCATACCCCAGCATCTCAGCAAGCTTGCACACCTTATCTTAGTCATTGCCCAAACCATGTGACCCAAATCTAATTAGTCCTTCAGGTGTCACTTCCAGTTTAGAGAAAAAGACTAGGTCAGTTGTCTTGTAGAATCTTCCACAGGTTGGATTTGTCTAGCCCTGTCCACTGGGTGTTTTTTTTTCCTTTTGGGAGAAGTATTTATTTAGTTGCTCATCTTTACTTTCACCCCAGTTGAAGCCAGGTCCCCGAAGATGTGATCTGTGCTCTCTGCCAAAATCAGCTGACCAAACCACTACTCCACCAGGACACACCTTCAATGTTACTGTTTAATGTTATTAAAGGACCATTGCATTATATAACGGGATGTAGTTTAAGATGTGCATCATTGTGAAGCAAGTAGTCAGCATCTATAACATATAAAACATCAGTTTCAGCACCAGCAGTACAGTTCTGTTCCTCACCATGGAAGTGACCCCTGATACCCAACGTCCGCTTTCCCTTCCTGGTAACCACTAATTTGATCCTATAGACCAAAACCCTAGTTTTGTTTGATTTGGTTCATTTGTTTGACTTCTCTGTACTTTCTGCACATGAGTGAAACATGCGGTTTGCATATTTCCTTCAGACTTGTTTCATTAAACATTTTTTTGTAGCTCTATTCATTGTGCATATGCCACTTTTTTTTTTTTGTTTTTTTACGAGAAAGGCAGAAGAAACGCTTTACTTTTATTTAGTTCATATCGATTGTGTCCCCCGGCCCTAGGTCTTGCACCCAGAACCTTGGGATGTCTGTGGGCCTGCTTCCGGGTGTACTAGAGTGCTAGGTCACCAGGGCATGGCCATGCCACATCTTTATCCACTCATCTGTCCATAGGCACTTCAGCTGTTTGCAGCTCTTGGCTATCCTGACTGCTGCGGTAGACACCGGGTGCATCGATCTCTTCTCATTAGTGTGTGTGTTTTTAGACTAGAGATAGTAGAATTGAATGGAATTTCTGTTCAACTTTTTCTATTTTCACATTGTTTCCCAAGCTACATTTTCTACAAACTGGAAGTTACACCTGAAAACCTAAGTGGATTCTGGTTAAGTGGCTTGGGCAAGAATACTCATGAATGCTGCTATGTATTTGTTTTCTGTGGCAGCAGTAACAAGTTAGTAAAACTTGGTGGCTTGCAGCAACAGATATTTATTCCCTCACAATTCTGGAGGGCAGAAATCCAAAACAGTTTTACTGGGCCAAAATCTAGGTGTCCACAGGGTCTTGTCCTCTCCAGAGACACTAAGGAAATTCGTTCCTTGTCTCTTTCGGCTTCTGATGACTTTTGGCATACTCAACTTTGGCCACATCCCTGACTCTTGTGTCACAGTGCCTCTTCCTCTTCACTCTAGAATTTTCCTGTTTCTCTTCTTTAAAGAGGAAAGGAGAGGAAAGAATAGCATATCCATTTATTTGTCTTTTAATTTTGGTTTCACACCCCCTCCCTGCACCCCTGTCCCACCACTCCCTCTGCACCCCGCTTCCACCTGGCTCCAGTCCATCTCCTTCCTTCCCCCACTAGATCCCCAGCTGGCCCACACCCTAACCTCAGTGTCAGAACCATACAGGTGCACCCTCTGCTTCTCTTACAACATACATATTGAGTTGTCCTTCTTGCCTCAGGTGCTAAGTCGGAGGCTGGGGCACAGACCATGTAAAGCACTAGGCCCCAGGTTCACTGGGGGAAGGGGGATCAACCAAAAGTAAATAAAGAAAGAAAAGTGCTTCCCCCTCCCTCCTTCCCTCCCTCTCTTTAAAAAATAAAACAAAAAAAACGCTTGTGATTGCATTTAGAGCCCAAATGGATAATCTGTCTCAAGATCTTTAATCCGAGGGTTGGGACATGGATATCTTTTAGGGATCATTTTCAGCCTACCACGTACTCTGTACACATTTCATAAGGCCTCACGCACATGGTGTATACTTAACTCATCTTTTAATCACAAAATGGTCGCATGGTTACAGGGTAACCCCAGATTTCTTCATTGTGGAGGTACTTCTCCCTAACCCCTTGTAGTTGGCAAGGTTCGGGTAATATTTTTTGCAACACATGAATAAATATGCAGTTTCCCATTAAGGGCATCCATTGATAATCCTTGCCTGGAGCATCAGAAAAAGCTTTCTATGTCCTATTAGGGTCCTTGGCTGTGTCTAAAATTAACCTGATAAAGAAATTAACAGAAAATCATACAAATTTATTATTTGATTTTTTAAAAGAAAAGATGCAAGCAGGAATAAAGGTGAGGAGGAAGAAGCAGGATTTATTTCACCTGGTCGTGCCCCACCTCCTCCCATTCCTTCTCTCCCTGCCTTCTCTCCTCCCTGCCCTCCCCTCCCATTACAATATGACAGTTTTCTAATTTGAAAACTTTTCCTACACTTAATAACTGATATTCTTCTATAAAATAAGCACTAAGTCATTTAATCAAATGGTACTTTGTCTAACCTGTGTTTTTCTACTACTAAAGTAGGGGAGACGATTTGTTCTTTTCTATTCTGTTCTTTCTTTTTCCCAAGGGAAGGTGCAGGCAGGAATGAAGGCAAGTAGGCAGGCAGGAAGAGAGAGAAGGAAGAAGCATCTTGATTTTACTTTTCTATTTAGTTGTTCACACTAGTTACTTCCCTCCAGGCCCAGGACTCAAACCCAGGGATATGTGGCTTTGTCCTCCAGAGGCGATTGACCTGACTGCTGCTCCACCAGGGCACACCTATTTATTTTTATTTATTTTGTGTTCTCACCCCAGCCCCTGGGTCCTTGGGCTCCGCATGGTCCATGTGCCAGCCTCTCAGCTGTCTGAGCCACAAGGGAGTACCCCAACCAAATTGTTCATATATTCTTAGACATTTATTTAAAAATTTTATTTATTGTTTTTAAAGAGGAAATAAATAGGAATGAGAGAGAGAGACAGAGACAGAGAGAGAGAGAGAGAGAGAGAGAGAGAGAGAGAGAGAGAGATGCAAGAAGCATTTTTATTTATTTAGTTGTTCATTTTGGTTGTTTCCTTCTTCCCCCATAGTTCAAAAGTGAACTCAGGTCCCTAGGCTTTATGTGGACTATGCTGTGTTCCATCCCCGGGCCCAGAAAGCGGAGGAAGAATAGCCCAGAAATGCTGAATACCCAAAGATTTATTGGAAGCTCAGAGCAGGTCTGTTGAGAATCCTGTTAGATTGTAACTCACAGAATGCCCTTGCAGGACCAGATGTTGGAATGTTATACCAAGAAACTTTTAGATGGGTTCTTTACAAAATGGCGTTACTTGTGCTTTCCTGGGAGCCCTTGTCCCATCACACTGGAGCTGCAGACTTAATGCCTGAGCCACTAGGGCAGTGCCACCAATTTAATTTTAAAGATCTAATTGACTTTATTAAAACAATTTGTGAATTGGGTAGCATCCCCTCAAGCAAGTAGAAAAGCTGTACAAAATGTTTCTGTTTCTTGTGTCTTAAAGGAAAGGTGCAGGTGGGAATGAAGGTGAGCAGAGGCAGACAGGCAGGAAGAGAGAAGAGGAAGAAGCATTTGTTTATTCCTTAGTGGCTCATTTTGATTGTTCCCCCAGCTCCTGAATGTAAACCCTTGTCCTTGAGATGTATATGGACTGCTTCCTGGGCATGGACTTTGTCCTCCAGAGGCAATTGACCTAACTGCTGCTCCACCAGGGCGCACCTATTTCTTTTTATTTATTTACTTTGTGTTTTCACCCCAGCCCCAAAGGGGCTCCGCATGGTCCTGAGTCACCAGGGTGCACCACGAATGGTTTCTATAGACATAAAGAGGGCAATATAAGGGAATAGGGAATTTTTAAAGTCTTAGGTAACCTCCTAAGGAGAATGGAAAAATTCTGTGTGGCAGATCTCTTCCTGTGGGGAATGGAAAAGATTACCTGATTGGTGTTGACCAGAAATTTCCACCCTGGCTCCTTAAGATTGCATTCTGGTGTGCCCTGGTCGAGTAGTGGTTTGGTCAGCCACCTTCGGCTGACGCAGTCTGCATGCATCCCAAGGACCCTGTTCGTTTCTGGGGCCAGGAGGACAACTAAATAAAATAAATAAAGTGCTTCTTCCTCCTCCTCCTGTCTGCCTGCCTTCATCCTGGGGACAGTTGAAACTGCAACTAGATTAGGTATTAAGTCTTGGTGGGATTAGCACAAGCAACCCTGTGTTCTTTTTTTTTTTTTTTTTTTAAGGAAAGGTGCAGGCAGGAATGAAGGAGATAGGCAGTTAGGCAGGAAGAGAGCAGGAAGAAGCACTTGACTTCTTTTTATTTTGTGATTCACACTGATTGTTTCCTCCCTGGACCAGGGACTCGAGCCCTGCGCTTCTTTGGAGGTGGTGACCTAACCACTGATCCACCAGGGTGCACTGCAACTCCATTTTCTTTTTTTAATAACAGGATGGTTAGCTGGGTTTAAGATACAAAGCAAAAGGTAGATTATATATCTGCAGTCCTCCCTCCAGCCTCACCCACTCTTGATGCAAATTGACACGGTTCACTCTGGGCGCCACCTTCTTTGTTCTTTATTTGTAAAGTTACCCAGAAGTGTCCCTTTACTTTCTCCTTTTATTTGTTACAACACATGTACTATATACAAGGGCATGTGTCATCACTGTATACCGTTTGAAGAAGACTAATGAGCAACATGCACACACCACTGATACCCGGTACTGATTCCTCTGGGGCGAATGTTGGCTCCATGTTTCTCTTGCTTCTCTGGATTCTTGCTGTCTGTTATTTTATTTATTCAGGAAAGGTACAACCCTGAAGGCGGGCGGGCAGGCAGGAGGAGAGAGGAGGAAGAAGCATTGATTTATTTTTATTTAGTTGTTCATCTTGGTTGTTCCCCCAGCCTCGGGGTCGCGAACCCCAGCCCTTGGGATGGATGTGGACTATGCTCAGTGCACTTAACCACTAAGCCCCTAGAGTGTGCAGATTTATGATTTTTGAAGATTTTTCTTCCAGCTATGTCTTACACTAAAAGATTTTTTAAAATATTCTCTTCTTGGCACATCCATTATGAAGCATAAGCTCATCAAAACTGGGCTTAGGTGTTAAGCCCATGCCTGGGGCTCAGTTCACATACAGCCCGAGTACCTAGCTTCTTGGCCAGTGGGTTGAGGGGACAACTTAAAAAAAAATAGAGGAGCATGCCCTTGCGGCTCGGGGTCTGAGATGCTGCCATGCAGAACACATAGAGTCCAAAGACATGGCTTCAAGAATGAACAACAAAGTATGTTTCTTCCTCCTCTTCTTTCAAATCCTTCTTCCTCCTCTCCTTCTGTCCTCTCTTAAAAAAATGAACATCCGAATAAATAAAATGCTTCCTCCTCCTCTCTTCTATCCTGACTACTGCCTGCCTGCCCCGGTTCCTGCCTCTCTGCTTTCCTATTAAAACTAATAATAATTGTAATTGCACACAGGTTGAGTAACTTGAGCAATGTGTGTACTTTTTATATATTTTTTTTCTTACTTTCTTCTTAAGTAAAAACAAAATGCAGCCTTGTATTGATAATGGCTAACTCTAGGGGAAAGACGCTTCTTTTTTTTCTTGGATGTCAGCCTAAAACATTTGGGGGGCCCATTAAAAAGGTAAAGAGTGTTTATTTGGGATCAAAGACTTGCAATTCAGAGTAAACAGATTTAGGTAGAAACTAAATTATGCTCAGGTGGAGATAAAAGCTTTTTTTTTATATGGGTAGAAAAGAGGAAGATGAGGTAACTTTAAGGAAAAGAGCTCATTAGTGGTAACAAGCATGAACTATTGTTTTATTTTTAAAGGAAGGGTGCAGGCAGGAATGAAGATGAGTAGGCAGACAGGCAGGAAGAGAGATGAGAAAGAAGCACTTTATTTCCATTTTAGTCTTTCACACTGGTTGCTTCCCTGCCGGACCCAGGACTTGAGCCCAGAGTATGTGGCCTGAGCTCCTCTGGCGGTTGACCCAGCCCCTGCGCCACCAGGGCGCGCCACTTCCACTCTTCCTCACTGTACGTACTGATTGAATCCTCTGGCAAACGGGCTACAATCCTCGGTCCTCATGAAGAATATCCATTCTTCTGTGGATTTCTCAAACATCTTTGGCCCAGTTCACACGAGACAGTTAAGTGGTTTTGTTATTCTTTGTGTGGTTTTCACTGGGGCGTCTCGGAGCCCATTTTAAAATAGCTCCACTTACATCTGCTTTTGCTTTTCTTCCTTTTGGTTGCGCTAGTTCCATCATTGTGAAGCATTGCCGATCAATCCCTGGAATAAATTCTTCTCCTCTGCTCCCTTTTCATCCCTCGTGGTCAGGGATGCTCATTTCTTGTCTGTCCCACATCAGAGAAAAAGTGGTTCCTTCAGAGACTTTAGGCCATATTTGTGCAAGAAGTGTGTTGTAGCAGAGAAAAGCTTACTGTCGAGGTCATTTTTTTCTTCTTTTTTTAAGGGCAAACCTTTACTTTGGTTTCTTGAAGTTCCCTAAGTGATGTCCTAGTAATCATTTTAAAGTGCTGAGTGACGTCTTTACAACATGGGGCTGTGTAGAGGAGACACAGTTTTGTAGTGACAGAACACCCGTGGCTCCGTAACCTAATAACTCAGGGCCTGTATAGCCCATGTTTTCTGTTTGTCTCCTTGAGTTTTAAAGAGGAAGGAAGGAATGCAGGAATGAAAAAAAGGCAGGCAGCAGGCAGGAAGGGAGAGAAAAAAGAAACATTGTGTTTACTTAATTGTTCATTTTAGTAATTATTTCCCGGGTCCCAGGCCAAGAGCCTGGGTTCTTGGGCTGTATGTGGCCTGCACTGCAGACATGGGCTCAAAACCTGAGCCACCAGGTGCACTGCTCCAAGTTTTATATGAAAAAAATTCCTGCAGTCACCAGTAAGACGCTAAGTCCTAGAGCATAGACCTCAACAGAAGAATAGAAGGCAGTCAGCTGAAGATTTTTAGATGTCAGGGAGCTGAAGAATCTTTAGATGGAGTGAAAACAGGCAGTTGCAATCTGCAGTTCAAATGTCTTTGGTGAGAAAAACTGGAAACATTAGTTCGGAGAGTCATAGCTAGATATTGGAGGAAGCTAGAAGAATCCAGAATCCAGTTCAGTTTATGTGTAGAAAAAACAAATTTGCAAAGGTGCAATTATAATTTTTCTCTCTAGAATTACATCATGTTTATTTTTGTTTTGTTTCTCTTTTGCCTTTTTATAACTGTATTTGACAGTGCTTACTTCTTATCCATACTGGCTGTAGATTTCTGAGCGTGGTGACAGCTACATAGATAAGCAATGTATAGAGTGTGTTTGGTGACTTCACCCTTGTCCCATTTTCTGGACAACTGCCTGTGGACACGGTATGGGGCCTTTCTATTCCTTTGACCCAGCAGCTCTGCAGAGCCTGGTGTTAGCACACACCTCGGTGGGCCCATCTCCTTCACGAGAAACTTCCGATCTCTCTGAGCGCCTCAGGGGCACGCTTCTTGACGCCCTCTCCTGGGATGTGCTAGTGAACGTTGATGGTGTGTTCTCTGGTCACCATGGCCCTTCTTTGCCGGAGCCATTCTGCCGGGCCCAGCTGGGAGAGGAAGCACCTCCTGTTTATGAAAGATAATTACAGTAAAATTAATGTCTGAAAAATTAGTTTTAATAAACTTGGTCTGTTATTTACGTGAGTACAATATGAACGGTGATTAAATATGTAGGTTTACAATCTACTTTGCTGAGGCATGCCCTGATGGCCTAGTGGGTAAGCCTGCTGCCTCTGGTGCAGTCCACATGCATCCCAAGGCTGGCAACCCAGAGCTGGGACAACCAAGATGAACAGCTACATTAAAATAAATAAATGCTTCTTTCTCCTCTGCCTTCTGGTCTGCCTGCACACTCGCCTTCATTCCTCCCAGCATCTTTCCTTTAAAAATCTGGCACACCTGGTGGAGTAGCAGTTAGGTCAGCTGCCTCAACAGGAGTGCAGGCCACATACTCCTGGGTTCGAGTCGTGTGTGTGTGTAACAACCAGTGTGAACAACTAAATAAAATAAATAAATGTGTCTTCCTCCTTCTCTTCCTGACTACTGTCTTCATTCCTACATGTACCTTTTCTTAAAAACAAACAAGCTATTGTTTTTCAGCTCGAATTAATCTGCCTGCCAGAGCAGGAGTTCCTGGGGAGATCCATTCTCAGAGATCTGTTTTGAGCACCGTCAGTTTCATTAGTTTACAATACCTTGTGTGTTTCAGGAGAATAGACTGACAGCGCTCACTGTGTGTATCACCTGCCAGCAGTGTTTAGTGCCAACCCCAGGTGACCCTGCCCCTGCAGTCTTCATTTCAGAGTTTGTTAGTTCACTAGTTTTGTTTCTTTATATTCCATGTGTGATTGTGAACCATCTTTAATCTCAAATAAAGAATTGATAGCATTCTGTAGGAGCTATTGGGCAATTCTGATATTTTTCACAAAGCTGCTAGTTAAGATACTGATTTGTTTTTATTTGTATCTGCACAAAACATTTTACTGCTATGCAAGTTACTTAAATCTTGAAGAAACACTTTTTGGCATAAATTCCTACTGTTAAACATGTCCTGCTACTTTTTTTTTTAAAGGAAAGTTGCAGGCAGTAATGAAAGGGAGTAGGCAGGAAGGGAGAGAGGAGGAAAAAGCACTTTTAATTGATTTAGGTATTCGTCTTGGTGGTTCCCCTTGGTCCCAGGTCTCAAACCTGGGTCCTTGGGATGTGTGTGGGCTGCATCCAGTGGCCTTATCCACTAGGCCACCAGGGTGCACAGTACTACTTCTTTAAGTTCCTTAAAATATATATACTTAAAATAGCAATTTTTTTTTTTTAAAGGAAAGGTGCAGGCAGGAATTAAGTCAAGCAGGTGGGCAGGAAGAGAGAGGAAGATGAAGCATTTTGTTTATTTAGTTTATTTACTTGTTCATCTTCCTTGTTCCCCTGGGCCCTGGGATGTGGGCTGTGTCCAACCCCTACTCCACCAGGGTGCATTTGAATATATATATATATATATATATATATATATATATATATATATATATATATATATATACACATTGTCAAAAGTCAAGATACCTCCAAAAGTGATAAGACAATGCTCCTTAAGTAAAGTAAATAAAATTAAAATAGGATACTATAACAACATAATAGTACAAACAAACTGTTGCTTAAAAATTAACAAATGCATGCCAAAACAAAAATACAAAGATCTAGTTTATTTTACTATCTTGATGTTTAAAAGAAATATTTTTTTACAGAAGTCATGGCAACACCTCTATAATTTAAAAAGTAAAGAGCCCAGTATGAACACCCATGTTTTACAGTTAACTTTAGACACAGATTGATAGTTTTAAACACACTGTTTAAAATAAAAATATTGAATTTTTCCAAATCTTACATTTCTTTGTCCCTAAACCAAAATATATTTACATTTTGTGTATATGTGGGTGCAAAATTAGAAGAGTGTATTAGGTACACTTATGCACACATACAAATCCCTGAAAAGTGTTCAAATGTTCTCTTTCTCTCTTATTTAAAAGCTACTCCCTATTTTAAAGTCACATTCAACCATTGTCATTTCCCTGCTATTATACTTTTGTTATACTCGATGTTATAAGAATCATGAATTACGATTAGTAATCGCTAATTCAGAGTAAATAAAATAATCCAGTTTCGACCACATCAAATAAAAAAACAGGCTTGCCTTAGTGGCTCAGGTGTAAGTTCCATGCCTGGGGAGCAGCCCACATACAGCTCAGGACCCAGGATGTGGGGGGAAAACAATTAACTAAATAAAATGGGTGCACCCTGGTGGCCTGCTGGATAAGTCTGCAGCCTCTGGCATAGTCCACATATTTCCCAAGGACCCAGGTTTGCTACCCGGGGCCGGAGGCAACAACCATGGTGAACAACCAAATAAATAAAGTGCCTTCCTGCCTCCTGCTTGTCTGCCTTCCTTCCTCTTAAAAAATCCATAAAGATTATAATGTTCTTATTGGTTCACTTAGTCCCATGTAATACATTTTTGCTTTGTTTAAATCCAGTTTTTTTATAAACTAGAAATTCTTACCCACTTTAGTTATAAAGTTATTAAGAACTTGTATTCTAGGGCATTTTTCAATGTCTTTTCATGAATCCTTTTGAAGGTGAAACACTGATAAAAGCATCAGCATAAATGTGAATGACAAAAAGATATATTTATCTGAAAGGCAAGGTGCAGGCAGGAATGAAGCAGAGTAGGCAGGCAGAGAGAGGAGGAAGAAACATTTATTTTATTTAGTTGTTCATCTTGATTGTTCCTCCTGACCCCAGTCTTGAACCTGAGTCCTTGGGATGTAAGTGGACTACATCTGGTGGCTTTATCAGTTAGGCCACCAGGGCATGCTGAGATTGATTGACTGATTTTAAGGGAAAGGTGCAGGTGAGAATGAAGGTGAGCAGGCAGGTAGGCAAGAAGAGAGAGGAGGAAGAAGCATTTTAATTTTATTTTTATTTACTTGTTCACACAGTTTCTCCTGGGGCCTGGGACTGGAACCCAGAGGTATGTCTCAGCTGCTGGAGCCACAAGAGTGCACACTAACAAAGATTTTTTAATATTCATAGTTAAAGATATGATGAGAGTTCATTGTAAGGAAATTTGGTTAATTCGGTTACACACGCATTCCAAGATAATACAGTTATTTTAGAATTATGACTATTAACATCAAATGAGGACAATTCAATCTTTAGAAATTTCGTATAACTTCTGAAACACTTATATACCTATAGACATTTAACATAAATAATTACGTTACATATTACTTCTTTTTAATTTTTTATTTCCCTTCCCCTGGCTTCAGGTCTCAAACCTGGGTCCTTGGGCTTTATATGGCTTGCATCTTATCTGTTGAACTAATGGCTGTGCCTTAATATTACTTCTTATTTGACAGTGCTTCCTATGAAATTTAACATAGCAAATGAATCTAATTCGTTTGGCTAATTCCATACATACATTTAAAGGAAAGGTATAGGCAGGAATTAAGGCAAGCAGAGGCAGGCTGGAGGAGAAAGAAGCATTTTACTTATTTTATTTAGTTGTTCGTCTTGGTTATTCCCTCTGGTCCTGGCTTATGAACTCCAGTCCTTGGGATGTATGTGGACTACATCTGGTGGAATTAACCACTCAGCTACCAGTGTGCACATGTGTGTGTTTTAATAAGGAAAAAAGTCACTGTGGAACAGTATCTGGTTGTTTATTTAACCAAAGTAGCAATTAGTAACTTCTAAGCAGTATAGTCCAAGCAAAACTTAGCTTTT